>JANAVB010041019.1:2542881-2832881 GCA_029216955.1 Iris pallida
TTATCACAGGCCTAGTTACTAGCAAGATGCAATGAGATATTCCAACAGCCACAAGCCCTGTAGACCATCCAGGTTATCCAGGTCGAATATCCGTTCATGAAAGGTGCAACACATGACAGTGTGCTGGAAATGTGCCCTACTCGTCGGCAGGCTACAAGTCCTCTTGCGCGCCCAGATAACGGAATTGCCTGTAGCTGGGAAATTTTTTCATGACTACTGGATTATTCTAGTTATTAGCCTTAGTAAACTTCAGTAGGTATCCCTGACCGTGGTACTCAGGGGTCCCTGTCCTAGACATGATGCAAGACAATACTGGTTCATTTATACAAGCACAATCATCTACGGTGTCCAGGCCATTCATTCTTGTCATATCATGCTAGCTGTCGCAACAGCATATCCAGGTATATAATGTCAGGTTTACTTATCAAGAGCGTGCCACCACGGGCTACTATCATGTCATGTTACTTGTCAAGAGTGCATCACGACGGGTCACTATCGTGTTCATGGAACATTAACATGGTACAAGCATTCTATCAAGGGACCCAAGTTACATAGAGAGTCATGAGATAAAAGCATAAATATAACAACTCAGCATGCTAAAAGGAGTGCACGGCTATGGAAAGAGCCATACGGCTAAGCAGGACAGGCTCATACGGCTCGGAAGGGGGAGCAGGCTCATGCGGCCGGGGAGATCGCTCTCATGTGGCTCGGGAGATCGGGCTCATGTGGCCAAGTCGAGCAAAGCCATGCGGCAAGAAGGGGACTTGCTCATGCGGCTGGAGGAAAAGGGCACATGCGGCTGAGGGGAACACAAGCTCATACGGCTGAGGGAAACACAAGCTCATGCAGCTGAGAGGAACACAAGCTCTTACGGCTGAGGGGAACACAAACTCATGCGGCTTAGGGAAACACAAGCTCATGCGGCTGAGGGAAAGTAGGGCCATGCGGCTAACTGTCAAGAGGTAGCTACGCGGCTAAGGGGATTCAAGTTCATGTGGCTCTGGAAACACGGGCTCATGCGGCCAAGGAACTGGGTTCATACGGCAAGGGGTCTCATGCGGCAGGGGCTTATGCGACAGGAGGGGGACTTGCTGCATGAAAAAGCCATGCGGCCAAAGCACTATTCTTCTTCTCCACTGTTCCGAGAAGAAGAACCATGAAGCCATTGCTTCCAAGTTCTATACTCCTTCATCTAAGGTCAGAATTCGGACTTCGTTAGGTCAAAATAGGGTAGAAAAAAATTCTCTACAACCTGGAACACTCAAAACTTGAAAATAACAAGGTTAAATAGATCAAAACCTAAGAAATCTAAAAATGCAACAAGCTTAGATCTACATGAAATGAGCTATGGAAATTAAAAATGCTAAGTACTAAAGTGTCTTAGCATCTCATGAGGAAGAAAATGGAAAATAAAATTTGAGTTCCTCCATGAAGCAAGATGCACTTGCCGGTGGGAAAGGGGGTAGGTGGAGCTCTATGCCAGGGAGGAAGAAGAAGAAGGAGGAGTAAATGCTAAGTTATTAGGAGAGAGAAAAATAGGTGGGATATAAATGGGGTTAGTGGTGGGGGTAGGTAGGGTTGGTTCACATGCAAAACCGAACCAAGCCGAACCAAGCAATAAAATGCTAAAATAAACCATACAATGAGACATACAACATGAGTCAAAATACGTACACGTATACCAAAATACGTAATACGAACCACGGGTGTTACAACTCTATCCACCTTAAAAGAATTCTGTCCTCGGAATTTAATTAAGAGGTTAGAAAGGCAAGGACAAGCTATATTAATCACAAGCATGTTATAACTAGGCAATCAATCAAGCAATCATTCATGCAAGCAAGGAAGCTGAGGGTATAAGGCAAAAGAAGGACATTATACCTTATGAGTCAAACAGGTCGGGATATCACGGTCGAATATCATTCTCAAGTTCCTACGTTGACTCACCTAGAGAGTGATGACCCCAAGCAACACGGACTAAACTAATAGTCTTGTTCTTGAGTATCTTCTCTCTTCGGTCCAATATGGATACGGGTCTCTCCTCATACGAAAGGTTGGTACCAACAACCAATTCTAATGATCAAGAATATGACTCGGATCTAGGATATACCGTCGCAATTAGGATACATGGAAGACATCATGCACCTCACGCAACGACGGCGAAAGAGCGAGACGATAGGATACATCTCCTACTCGATCCAGAATATCAAACGGCCCTATATACCTAGGACTAAGTTTTCCCCGTACGCCAAAACGAATGACGCCACGGTTAGGTAAGATCCTAAGGAATACGTGGTCGCCGACAGAAAATTCAAGGAGACGTCGATGTGAATCGGCCCAATAACGCTGGTGATCTTGTGCGACGCGAAGATGATCCCTGACTCTTCTGACCACCTCAACGGTCTGAGTAATCATTTTCGGACCGAGCATCTGCCTTTCTCCAACATCGTCCTATGCTAGCGGGGATCTACACTTTCTATCATACAATGCCTCGAACGGTACCATCTGGATACTGGCTTAGAAACTGTTGTTGTACGAGAACTCCACCAGGTGCAAGTGATCCTCCTACGAACCACCGAAGTTGAGGGTACAAGATCTCAATATGTCTTCCAAGGTTCGTATGGTACGCTCTGACTGACCATCTGTCTGCGGATGATAAGCTGAGCTGAACTGGAGGTGAGTCCCCAAACTCTCCTGCAGACTGTGCCAAAAGTGCGACATAAATCTTGAATCTCTGTCCGAGGTGATACTAACTGGAACGCCGTAAAATCTGATAATCTGCCTGAGGTACATTTCTTCTAGCTGAGTCGTCGACTGACCAACTCTGAACGGAAGAAAGTGAGCCACCTTCGTGAGCCTGTCTATAATAACCCAAATAGCATCTCTACTAGCCGGGGATCTAAGAAATCCAGTCACGAAATCCATGGTTATATGCTCCCACTTCCATTCTGGAATCGGCAAGGGCTGAAGAAGTCCAGCTGGCCTCTGATGTTCAGCTTTAACTTGTTGAAAAAACAAACACCAAGAGACAAACCGGGCTATCCCCCTCTTCATGCCATTCCACCAAAAGTGCTGACGGATATCACGGTACATCTTTGTGCCACCAAAATGAATCGAATACTGAGAACTGTGAGCTTCTGCCATAATCTCCTGTCTGAGATCTCCACTGGGTACACAAAGATGCTTCTCATGTCGAAGTGTACCGTCCTCATAGATACATAATTCTGACCGTCGTCCTGCTATACATTCTACCCTGAGGCGCTGAAGCTTGGAATCTGTTGACTACGCCATCCGGATCCTCTCGACTATAGTGGACTGAACTTGCATACTGGCCATCAATGCCATATTGGTAGAGAGGACAACTTCTATACCCATCTTTTGAAGATCTGTTAATAACTCTGGTTGCGCTGTGAGGAAATAAACTCCGGCTCTCCTGCTCAGCGCATCTGCTATTACGTTAGCCTTTCCAGGATAATACTGCAGGTTGACATCATAATCCACAAGTAGCTCTAGCCACCTCCTCGGACGCATGTTAAGATCCTTCTAGATAAATGCATACTTCAGGCTCTTGTGGTCGGTAAAAATCTCCACCCTATCTCCATACAAGTAGTGTCTCTAAAGCTTAAGTGCAAACACTACTGCTGCCAATTCCAAGTCATGGGTTGGATAATTCCTCTCATGATCACGAAGTTGACATGACGCATAAGCTATTATCTTTCCATGCTGCATCAAAATACATCCTAAACCTCTGTCTGAAGTATCACAATATACTGAAAATCCTTCGGTCCCATCTGAAAACGTGAGAATGGGTGCCGTCATCAAGCCTCGCTTCAACTTCTCAAAAGATTTCTGACACTCGGCCGCCCAAATAAACTGCACATCCTTGCGGGTCAACTGGGTCAATGGCACTAAAATTTGAGCAAAATCTGAAACAAATTGCCGGTAATAGTCGGCCAAGCCAAAAAAACTGCAAACTTCTGCGACTGTGCTTGATACTGGCCATATCTTAATGGCTACTATCTTCTGGGGATCCACTTCTACTCCTTCTCTGGTAATAATATAACCCAAGTACGAAATGCGATCGAGCCAGAACTCGCATTTACTGAACTTGGCATATAACTGGTGCTCTCTGAGAATCTGGAGAACCATACGGAGATGCTGCTCATGTTCCGCTTCACTCTTACTGCAGACCAGGATATCGTCTATAAACACAATCACGAACTGATCCAAGTATGGCATGAAAATATGATTCATGAGGTCCATGAATACATCTGGCGCATTGGTTGCTCAAAATGGCATAACCAGGAACTCCCAATGCCTATATCTTGATCTAAAAGCTGTCTTCGGGATGTCCTGCTCTCTGACTCTGATATGATGGTATCCTGACCGTAAGTCAATCTTCGAGAATACTGCTGCCCCTTTGAGTTGATCAAATAAGTCATCTATCCTCGGGAGAGGGTATCTGTTCTTGATTGTCACTGAGTTCAAGGTACGATAATCTACACATAATCTGGACGTACTATCCTTCTTTTTCACAAGAAGCATCGGGGCTCCCCAATGCGATCTATTTACATGAATGAATTCCTTGGTCCTGAGTTCTTCAATCATCTTGTACAATATCTCCAACTCTGACGGCGCCATCCTGTAGACTCTCTCCGACACTGGGGCTGTTCCTGGGATCAAGTTGATTGTAAACTCGATCTCTCGCTCTGGCGATATTCCTGGAAGCTCTTCTGGGAAAATATCTGGAAACTTCTCGACTATCTGGGGTAACTGTACTGCTGCTACTGCCATCCGTAATACTGAAGGAGAAGGTTCAACTTCGCCTCGGAAGAAGGAAAATTCTGGCTCGCCTGGAATGCTAAAAATAACCCTGCCAACATGGCAGTCTATCCTAGCATACTGGTTCCTTAACCAATCCATCCCTAAGACCACATCATAATCGGCCATCGGAACTCTATCAATCTAGTGGGGAACTTTCTACCGCTAACTACGATCCGACACGAGTAAAATACTCTATCTACTCCCACAAGACCGTTACCAGTAAGTATATTGAGCCTTACAGATAATGACTCGGGCTCCAGTCCTATCCGTGTTGCGAATCGTGCAGACATAAATGAATGCGATACACCAGAATCAAATAACACTGATGCTGGGAAGGAGTTGACGAGAATAGTACCTGCCACTACCTCACCTGGTGCCAATCCTTCTTCTACGATCATCGCCATCGCCTGACCATATCCTCTGGGTGCGGGTCCCCTCTGCTGATAACCTCTCTGCCTGCTCTGAATCAGGGCTTGGGCTTGTGAATACTGCTGGGGGTTCTGCTGCTGAAATGCTTGGAACTGAGACGGTAGGGGCCTCAGAAACTGTTGCTGCTGCTGGACTGGTACTGGAGCTGGTCCTCTTACCGAAGGACTAGAAAAGGTCGAAGAAGAGTAATTCCCCCTGTTCGGGCAGTTCCCAATCCTGAAGTCCGGTGCTCCACAAGCCAAGCACAATCCCTGTGCTCTACGACATTCTGCCACCACATGTCCTGGCTTCCCACAATGAGTGTAACCCATTACGGAAGACTGCTTCTGTTTCTGCTGCTGGGGAAATACAGGGGTCAAATGCTGAATCGACGTCACTGAGGCCGCCCACCTCGGGATTCTAATTGTCAAAGCCCTGGCTACCAGGGCTGGTGCTGAAGACGGATTCATCTGTCCATGAGATCGCTTCCGACCTCCGGTCCTGTCCTCAATCCTCCGGAAGGTATACTCGTGCCTCCTGGCTGCTCTCAATACCGCATCAAAAGTCTGATGCTCAAACTGCTCCACTGCCAATAAAATCTCTATGTGCAGTCCCTGCTGGAACCGCTGGACTCTGTCGAACTCGGTTGCTACCAAGGTAGGAGCAAACCGACTAAGTCTCAAAAACTCGGCCGCATATCCGTCGACCGTCCTGTCCATCTACTTCAGATTAGTGAACCTTGTCTGCAGATCGAATCGAGCTACAGCATCGAAGTACTTGGTCTGGATTCTCTTTCGGAATACTGCCCATGTAACAGGGGCCACTAATCCAACGGCCTGCGTCGTCCACCAGCTGCGGGCAAGATCCAATAACTGTAGGCGTACTACCGTCACCTTCTCATTCTCGGGCGTCTTTGCCGCTTCTAGAATCACTTCTGTATCCTGCAGCCAAGCATCTGCGGCAATAGCATCTTCGCTACCATCGAAGAAGGGAGGGTTCAAACGCTTGAATCTGTTGGCTGCCTGGTTCCCTTGATGACCGCCTCTATTCAGAGCATCTTCTACCGCCTGGTACAATGTATCACCTCGACGATCTTGAGATGCTAATAATGTCCTGATGAGATCCACCAAGGTGCCATCATCGGGCTCTGTAGGCTGGACTGGCTGAATTGGTGGCTCTTGACCCCCAGTAGGCATGACTCTGGAGGCTACTCCTGAATGCTGGACCTGATCTCTAGGTTGCTGCGGGTCCACGTGAGGTGCTCCGTCTTGTCGATCGGTAGGACCAGGAACAATGCCGCTGAAGAAGACGACATGGAAAACAATAAGAAAGGACCAGGACAGATCAAAGATACAAGCATGTGATCAGGTCAAGAATTCAGGGATTCAGAGGATACGAGCAGAGGTCAAAGACGAGTGCTGATTGAGACATCTATTCAGTAAACTCTCACATATCTTGATTCACAAGACCTGCATGGGCCACCACTTAAACCATGTAACGCCCCAGAACCAGAATACTGGAGAGCGGGGGCATACATAGCCAGCTACGTATATTGAAATGGAATCTACCTCGCTATACGGTCACGGCTGTCTAGATACATGAGGGTTTAACTACAAGCCATTAGTCTTTTATGGTCATGAACAAGCCTATTATCTCAATCTCAAGTAAGTAAAAGCAATTACAAGATGTTAGAGCATCAAATATATAATAGTAAGGCGTCCCATACATTACATATTTGGATGATCATGAAGCTAGTCAAACAAAATATGAAGACTAGCAAGAAGAGTCTTAGTCATACATGATCAACCTTAGGATTCGTCAATCATGGTACAACCCGTAGGCAAACAGTATGTAAAGTACAATCGAGCTAACACGTGCTCGTCGGCTAAACGCCTCAAAAGAATAGTTTTATAATAAAGTGAGAGAACAAAAGGAAAACCCACTCGTTGCCTTGGTTACGCCTGGTGGTCACCATCGTGCTGGAAGGAAGGTAGATCCTCTGAAGCTGCTTCGGTATCTGGCCATACAAAACCAGCTGGGTCAGATCCCAGAAAGAGCAAGTGCCACAAATGAGGCTTCACTTAAGAACTAAAACCAGCAATTAGCACGAGATATAATTATATAATAAAGACTAGTAATATATAAAATCATGACGATATACGGTAAGATAACCATGGGACTATTCAGATAACCGAGTTACAACCCTTAAACCAAACAAGGATCGGGGTTGTAACCCTTCGTCTGAACGGAACTTAGTTTCCCACCATTTATCGATAAAGTAAAGCACAAGCAATCAGGTCATGTTACATTCTTGTACAGGATCAAGACAAGATTAGACTGGGTTAGACTCCATCCAATTAATCACGGCCAAGCAATAAGTACGGCTTGATACTTTAACTAACTAGGGTTATCACAGGCCTAGTTACTAGCAAGATACAATGAGATATTCCAACAGCCACAAGCCCTGTAGACCATCCAGGTTATCCAGGTCGAATATCCGTTCATGAAGGGTGCAACACATGAAAGTGTGCTGGAAATGTGCCCTACTCGTCGGCAGGCTACAAGTCCTCTTGCGCGCCCAGATAACGGGATTGCCTGTAGCTGGAAATTTTTTTCAAGACTACTGGATTATTTTAGTTATTAGCCTTAGTAAATTTCAGTAGGTACCCCTGACCATAGTACTCAGGGGTCCCTGTCCTAGACATGATGCAAGACAATAATGGTTCATTTATACAAGCTCAATCGCCTACGGTGTCCAGGCCATTCATTCTTGTCATGTCATGCTAGCCGTCACAACAGCATATCCAGGTATATCATGTCAGGTTTACTTATCAAGAGTGCGCCACGACGGGCCACTATCATGTCATGTTACTTGTCAAGAGTGCACCACGACGGGTCACTATCGTGTTTATGGAACATTAACATGGTACGAGCATTCTATCAAGGGACCCAAGTTACACAGAGAGTCATGAGACAAAAGCATAAATATAACAACTCAGCATGCTAAAAGGAGTGCACGGCTATGGAAAGAGCCATGCGGCTAAGCAGGACGGGCTCATATGGCTCGGGAGGGAGAGTAGGCTCATGCGGCCGGGGAGATCGGGCTCATGCGGCTCGAGAGATCGGGCTCATGCGGCTTAGGAAGATCGGGCTCATACGGCTAAGTCGAGCAAAGCCGTGCAGCAAGAAGGGGACAGGCTCATGCGGCTGAAGGAAACGGGCGCATGCGGTTAAGGAGAACACAAGCTCATGCGGCTGAGGGGAACACTGTAGAAGCATGGAATTTCAGAACCAGAAAGTCTATGCGCCAGACTACATGTGCCAAAGCTTGGACAAAGTGCTTCACAGCAAAAAGCAACAAATATAGACATTGAAAGAGGACTTTTTATTTAACATATAAAAGTCTATTACATGTCTAAGAAAGACTGTACAAAGGAGAAAAAAAAGATCCTAAGTCTACAGCCAGCAATCAACATGCGCCCTCGGCCAGGCGTATCCCAACATGCGCCCTCAGCCAGGCGCATCCCACCATGCGCCCTCAGCAAGGTGCATCCTTTTCAGCAGCTCACTTTTGTGCATCCTCAGTTATGCGCATCCCTGGGGCAGGTCAGTTATGTGCATCCCTTCAGCAGCCCAATTATGTGCCATCCTTCCAGCCAGGCTCACCTGGCCGAGCAGGACGAGGGTGGCAATTAACCCCCCATCCAAAAGCCAAAGGAAGAGAAGAGCACCGCAATCGACCCGCGGCTAAAGGAGCAGCTTCCAACCAGAATAGGCAATACCCACGCAGACAAGGAGCTCGCCAAAGCTCGAGGAAGACGGTCAGGGCACCGCAATTCCGATCTACGGCTCTTCCTGTACTACGGAGACGAGGCTCATACATCCATATCTTTGGATGCAACAGGCACCTTCTGCCTGCCTCGGAAGCCCTCGACTCCGACTTTTGGATGTAACAGTCACCTTTAAGTGCATCAATGAAGACATTGTGTCGCATCTTCACCCTCGGGAGCATCTCGTCAACAGAATGCATTCGAGTAAACGAATTCATGTCGGAAGGACGTGAGAGAATGAAAAGCAAACCCTCTCTCCATGCCACTATTTATAGGCCGGGCAGATCAAACCCATGCGCCAAGTGGATGGCTCTCCAAATTTCGTGCAATGAATTTGCATTAAATGGATGAACCGGACGCTTCGAATTCAGCCAAGTCAAAACGGCTATTTAAACCACTCGAAGAACGTAACAGTTGTACCATCAAAGACGTCTCACGAAGCGGATGCGCCGGCCAGACAGCGCATCACATAGATGCGCCCTTCAGTACCAAGAGCATTACAGGGGATGCACCCCCATGCGTCCCTATGTGCCTAGTAGAATGCCAACCGACGCGCCCACTAAGCTGTCCATCGAATGTCACAAACATTAAATGCTGAACTGACAGAGCTGGCAGCACGCCTCCCAAAGTCTGAACAGTCGGCAGCTTTTTTAGAAGACGAAGCATCGCCAATGTCAGCATCATCATTACTCCCCTCCGATGGCTACTGCCACATGGCCACCCAACAATCTCGCATGCGCCTCCGCGGCCATGCGTCCAAATCTGCATACGCCTCAAAAGCTGTGTGCCTCAGACTTTTCACTGATCCCTAAAGACAGAAGGAAAGTCACTGTTACAACTCTGCATGCGCCTCAAAAGCCATGCGCCCCAGACTTCTTCCTGATCCCAAAAGACAGGAGTAAAGTCACTACTGAAGCTCTGCATGCGCCTCAAAAGCTATGCGCCCAGAATGGTTCGTGACTCCTAAAGGTTACGAGCCAAAGTCGCCTCATGCGCCCAATCCTAGGCACATCCTACCAGATCATTTCCCCCACCAAATCCGGAATCTTCGAGCCATGGGTCGACAAGTGTCCTTTGACTCAACTCACCCAAGATCTCAGCAACAGAAAGATCTTCTTCTCCGCTACGTGCCGGTTCACAACAGCAACATGAAGAAGTCAACCGCCTTGATCAGGGCGCATCATCCATGCGCCTCCATCAGCAATCAACACGTGGCGTCCCCGCATACAGGCGCATCCTACATATGCGCGCATGAGCAGCCAGCCTGCAAAACTATAAATAGAGGGATTATTTCCTTCTTTTACAAGGACACACATGGACCAACCTACGTGCACACATATCAACTTCCACAGCGAACAGACAGAGACTTCGCACCACCAGAGAGGCAGATACAGACACTCAACGTCTTTCTTCTCTCAGCAAGCTCCAGCACCCAGAGCAATCCAGACCTTCAGAGAACCGATAACCGTCGTCAGATCGTCAACGAAGTCAACGCATTACCACTTACTCCATTGGCACAAGGAATCCAGATTAAACAAAAGTGTACTCCTAGGACTACACCTAAGTCCTATATTGTAACACTGTTATGTTTGTATTGAAATTTACAATCAAAGAATTTTAATGGCAAACAAGCTGGAGACTCTGCTGGGGACCTCTTTCTCCTCCAACGAGAAAGCTGTGTCACAATCCGACGACGTGAAGGTGGGCTCCTCCCATAAGACGCTGGTCGTATGCCTCAATCAACAGGCGTATGAGGAGTTCATATCTGAAGGCAGTGCGAGTCCTTCGAAGTGACTGCCAAAGCCGAAGAAGATCCGCCTAGTCTGGGTGCGCAAGGTCGACGCCTCGGGCACCACCACCGAAGGGGATGCTCCAGTCCAGCCTTCCCTTCCTGCTGACGTCCTCAGCAACCAAGATGCACCCGCTGGTTCAGCGTATCTCTCGGGGAAACGTGTGGCTAACCACGTTCCCCAGCCATCTCCCTCTCAGGCGAGAAAGATGCGTCGACGGAGTAGGGGCACAGCCAATGCCCCGCGCATCACCTCTGATGCGCCACAGAAGATCTCTGTCTTTGACAGACTCACTCGCTGTAGTGGCAAGGAGAATTTGGATTCTGAGTACTACGCGCCCCAGCGGCCTGGTACGAAGAAGTCCAAGGCAGCACGGGCCATGCGTCCCAAACGTGCTATGCCAGCAACAAGCCAGAAGCATACGCTCACAATCATGCGCGCTGCTGATGGTAAGTTGTACAAGGTCGACTCGAGTGCTGCGGCGCCGAGAACGAGCCGACCTTCAAAGTCCTTGTCTCATTTGGGCGCATCTACTGCGTGCACAACCAAGTCGAGTAACGCAAATCCAGTGGTCTTGAACTCTTGCGCCTCCTCTGGTTGTGCGTTTGAGGTCCGTTCAAATCACTCAAAATGCTGTGGTTCCCCTACTATTGATCGGAATGCCTGTTTGGTATTAGATCAGGGGGCGCGGCACTCACTTGACCACCCCGGCGCTTGGCCTTGCCATGTGCCTGAAGGGGGTGCGAAGGTGGCACTCTCCTCCAACGATCTGCGTAACGTGATTACTCACAAGCGCCGATCAGAAGAGTTGACTGACAAGCACGATGCGCCTCTCACGGGGCATACTTGTGCTGTGGTCACCATCAACTGCTGTTGCAAAGCGGTAGTCCCACCAAGGCAGTCGGTGTTCCAGCGGCTGCAATCATCAACACCTCTCCGACGTCGCCTCGGGAAGAAGGTGTCAACAGAAGAGGAACCAACGGTTGCTTCATGCAACGTGATCTCCAACTCCTCGTCAGTCCAAAAGACGACTGGCGGTCTCTCTTCCTCGTCCAAAAGCCAGCCGAGGAAAACCAAGATAGCTGTCTCATCCTCCGGAGTGTTCGAAGGCACTCGAGCGAGGAAGAAGTTCTTGGAGGAAGCTGGGGGTAGTCAGACCCTTGTCATGCCTCCTTCCGAAGACGAGTGTGTCCAAAGCACACTTGGGGCAAATCCTCGAGGCGAAGTCAGCCTCCCAGAAGCCCCTGAAGACGAGGATATCCCCCAGAACATAGCTGGGGGTAGTCTAGCATCTGTGGACCCGAGTTCCGGGGACGAAGAGGCCCTTCAAGACGGAGCTGAGGGTAATCAGGCCCTTGCAGATGCGCCTGTGGTAAATGTTCTCCCGAACATAGCCGGGGGTAGCCCAGACGAAGCTCCAGAAGAGACAACTCCCCTACAAGGGAGTGAGGCCGAGAGTGAGGCCTCAACTCATTGATCTACTTCCGGCCACGTCATGACAGTGAATGTGACTGAGGCTGATATCGAGTCTGATGCGCCGCCAACAGACCTCGTCCAGCACATAGATACCCTGGAGGGAGGACTCAAAACCCTCTCTGCCTCCATGCAAACACTGACTTAGGCAGTATTTGAGATACGGTCAGCTTTGACCAGGACACCTTCTACCGGTCCCGATCCAGGGGCCAATGGAGAGTCGAGTGTACCCCTTCAACGGGTATCCTCGGACGCAGGTCGCCAAGAAGCACCTCGGACGTCAGAGCCCTCAAATGCTCAACATCCGGTGGTACCACCTTCCCTGACTCCCATCTCCACAGAAGACATGGTCGAGATGATCAGGGACCTACGCGAGCGCTTTGAGTCCAAGACGAGACAAGAGGAGCGCCAGAAAATGGACATCCCCCAGCCATATCCCCTCGAGTGGAACAAGGTGGTTTATTCTTCAAAGTATAAACCACAAACACTGACGCCGTACGACGGAAAGGACTCTCCTCGTCGCTACCTGACGTATTTCGAGTCTCAGACGGGACATCTTTCGAAGGAGGACGCACTTCTTACCAGCATATTTGTTGGGCCACTGAAAGGAGTGGCGTACGACTGGTACTGTAGCCTCCCCGATAATTCAATATCTTCCTTCGACGACCTGACGTGCCTCTTTTTCGACCGTTTCTATGACGGCGGGAAGGACATGACAATGGCATCCCTTATAGAGATACGCCAGAAGGAGAAGAAAACAGTTCGAGTGTTCATCGAACGCTTCCGACAGGCCTACTTCAGACTGCCCCCGGGCATGCCAGAACATGCGCTTCTCTCCTCCTGCAGCATGAACATGCTGCCTGCAGTCAAGCTCTGGCTCAACTCTACTCCTCCTCCCGACTGGAGCTCCTTGATCATTGAAGCAGAAGCCGCGGAGAAGAAGGCAGCCAACGCTCGTCTTCTGGGAGTCAGTTTCCCTGCCTTCGAGGACAAGGGAAAACGGCCTGCAACCAACAACCCCGCACGAGAGGCAAAGGGGAAGCAGGCATTGACTGTCAATGCCTCAAAAGGTGCATTAGCACCTACTCAGAAGCCTCCACTTGCACTGAGGCCGAAGGAAGTTTATTCGTTCAACGACGAAGACACCCTGCAGCTCTTTAAAATACTGAAGCAGGGCGACAAGATCAAGCTTCCAGACCCTAAGCGTCCCGATGAGGTTGGGAAAGTGGACAACCCGAGGTACTGTCACTACCATCGGTTTGTCGGACACCCAACCAAGGACTGCTATGTCCTCAAAAATTACATCCAGCGCATGATCAATGCGGATGTAATCTCCGTCGACTACGAAGAGAAGACGGTGTTAGCCAATGTGGTGTCACTCCAGTTTGGCACCCTGCCGCCGACTACAACACAGGATGGCGTCGTCCCCATCCCTAAGGCGACAATGGAGGTGGTTAACTTACCACCAACCCGTGACAACGTGAGTGGACTCATCCCACTCACCACATCTCGAGGAGAGATCCTGTGGGTTTACCCCGATCTCGTCTCCGAGGTGACTCAACCGGAGGTACGCCCTACCTCCAAGCCCAAAGGCAGGAAGATCAAGTCTTGCCGCATGGTCTCTTCTTCGACGGAAGAGGCACTTCCTGTGCAGACGCGTTCACAACAGAACGCCCAACCCGACGAAGCTGCCGTCGAGGTGGTGCCTCATGGTACCATCCCTGTTGTCCAGGACGAGGGCTCGTCTAAGCCCTCAGCAGCCAATAAACAGAAGCAGATAGAGGCCCGCTTCGATAGGCCTCTGCGAAAAGAGAATGCTTCGGGGCTAGCCAGGCCCCACAACTTTGATATATTGGCACAATTCGCTAGTACTCCTGCCCGCCTATCTCTGTTCGAGCTCCTCCGTCTTTCCAAAGACTCCCGAGAAGCTTTCTGTGAAGCTCTGAAGAATGTTGAATCCTTTCTCAGTCAGGTCAAGCAGCCGGAAGATCTCTCGACTATGTGCAAGCACTGTCACTGTATGGAGGAGGTTATCCCCAATATAACCTTCATCCAACAGGACATGTTGCTCAAACACAATCGACACAACAGGCCGCTGTATTACACAGGGTACATCGGTTCAGTCAAGGTGAAGCGGATTCAGATCGATCCGGGGTCTTCCCTCAGCATCATCCCGAAGATGTTGCTCTCAATACTGGGGATCCTAATGTACCGACTGGCGCCCTCCAACACAACAATCAGTGGTTTCAACGCCAGCAAAAGCGAACCACTGGGCAAAATACGACTAAAGTGCCACATCGGTAACCTCAGAACCGAGGTCACTTGTTATGTCATGGACGCTGAAGTCAACTACAACATTCTGTTGGGTCGCCCATGGCTGCACGAGTACATGGTGGTGCCATCCATGCTCCACCAATGTATGAAGTACGTGTCCACCAACAACGTCATCCATACGGAGTTCGCGGACATCGACCCCTTCAAAGGGATTGAAGCCTACTTCACCGATGCCGACTTATACAAGTCACCTGACGAGGAGGAGGCCAATGATGCTGATGACGAAGCAAAAACGGCAGCAGAGCCGGACATGGAGCCTGAGGTCACTCTCGATGCTCCTTTGAAGATCCGACTCAAAGGCAAACCGCCTCAGAAGTTGCCCCCCTTGAGCATTAAGCTATCCGGGAAAGCACCAGCTGCTCCTGAAGCTCCCCTGAAGATACGGCTCAAGGGAAAGCTGCTTCAAACATCGGCTCCCTTTGTGGCAAAACTACAGGGGAAGGCGCCAATCACCGGAGGCACAGCGGAGGCACCTCTGAAGGTGCGTCTTAAGGGCAAGCCGCCGCCATCCCAGCCGCCAGAGAAGGCCCATATAGTCCTCTCGGACTCCCAAATCAACGCTGTGGTGGACCCTCCCGATTTTACTCCAGTGCTTACAGATGAAGAGCTGGGAG
This sequence comes from Iris pallida, assembly GCA_029216955.1. NCBI lineage: Eukaryota > Viridiplantae > Streptophyta > Magnoliopsida > Asparagales > Iridaceae > Iris > Iris pallida. Next base: position 2,558,155 of record JANAVB010041019.1, read on the forward strand.
AATATATCTCGGCCGATGTAGATGCCCCATCTCTCGACAATGTAATCCCACGGGATAAAATCTCGTATTTCATCAATAATATAGTGTCTTTTAATTATTCTAGTCTTCTACATTGGAATGCCATGTATACATTAGATAACGCTCTACGGTCGTTGCAAACACAAATAACGACCGTCCATCATGTAAATCGAGTAGTCCCGTCCCAAGGGGTCTGTTATATAGTCCCACCACAGAGTCGAGATGAAGAATCCATCATCTTTGGCAAGGTCGAGCGTCATCAAGACCTCCCGCCACTCGAGCCAGAACCAGATGTCGGCAGAATACAACTCTATCGGTACACGGACAAGGCAAAGTACCTCATCCAAAAGATGGGTTACGACCTAAAAAGCGACAAAGGCCTGAACTACGGCAAAGGTCGACGTCTCCCTCTCCGGCTTCCAACACTAAAGGAAAGCCGCAGGACTACTACAACAAAACTCGACGGGGGGTAGGCTATGTCACGCCGCCGTCAACTCCAGAGAGTTCAGACGCAGAGGAAGTTGAACATTCTCACTCATCTGAAGCGTCAACGTGGGATTCCGATGCCAGTATCGGATCTGTCTTCAAGAGAGTGCTATCAGCCAACATGACATCTGCACAATCTCAAGAAGAAGAAGGCGAAGACCAAGCGCCGAAATTCTTCAAAGAAGAACCCTGGGCTCAACACCTGGGACAATAATGGGAGTCTCGTTTTGAATTACGTGAACCTCCCACCGAAGACGAAGTCGAGCAGATCGACCTTGGGAATAGATCTTCTTCCAAACCCATCTTCGTCAGCAAAAGCCTAAAAGGAGAAGACCGAGAATCTTTAATCCAGCTGGCTAAAGAATATATCGACGTCTTCGCCTGGAGCTACGAAGATATGCTGGGACTTGATCCCCAGATTGCGATGCATAGGTTGAACATCTTGCCTGATGCCAAGCCTATCAAGCAACAATAGCGGCGCTTCCGTCCGGACATCATGAACGCCATCGATCAGGAGGTAGACAAACTCTTGACTAGCGGCTTCATCCGTGAAGAGCAACACCCAGATTGGGTAGCCAACGTCGTCCCCGTCACCAAGAAGAATGGGAAGATACGAGTCTGTATCGACTTCAGAGACCTCAACTCTGCTTGCCCGAAGGACGAATTCCCGCTTCCAATCACCGACGTGATGATCGACAACACATGTGGCTTCGAGCGCATGTCTTTCATGGACGGGTATTCGGGCTACAACCAGATCAAGATATTTCCCGATGATGCAAAACATACGTCATTCAAGACTCCAAAGGGCATTTTCTGCTACACAGTGATGCCCTTCGGCTTGAAGAATGCTTGTGCGACATACCAACGTGCTATGAGCACCATTTTCCGTCAACATCTTCGTAAGACAGTCGAATGCTATGTCGACGACATCGCAGTCAAGAGCCGTCTCAAAGGAGATCACCTGCAAGACCTCAAGACAGTCTTCGACCTCATGCGGGCACATCAACTCAAGATGAACCCCGCTAAATCCTTCCTTGGGGTTTCGAGCGGAAAGTCCTTGGGCTTCATCATCACGGCGAAAGGCATTCATGTCGATCCCGAGAAGACCAAAGCAATTCTTGATATGGACCCTCCGAAGAATCTTCGAGGCCGACAGGGACGTCTGGCATACATCCGGAGGTTCATAGCAAACCTTTCCGGCCAATGTCAACCCTTCACCCAGCTCATGAAGAAGGGAGTCTCTTACGTCTGGACAGAGGAATGCCAAAAGGCTTTCGACGCCATCAAAGCCTACCTGACGAGCCCTCCAGTCCTGGTGGCACCCGTCGTCGGCAAACCATTCCTACTCTACGTTCGTGCCATGGATCATTCCTTCGGTGCCCTGCTAGCTCAGAACAGCGACACAGGCTATGAGCAAGCAATCTACTACCTCAGCCGAACTCTGATCGGGGCCGAACACCGGTACAACCCCGTTGAAAAGGAGTGCTTGGCTCTGGTATTTGCCATCCAAAAGACTCGTCATTATGTCTCGGGCCAGACAATTCACGTCATTTCCCGAGTCAATCCGCTCAGGGTCCTCATGACGAAGCCAGGATCACTGAACTCCCGGCTAGCCACATGGGCGATCTTGCTAACGCCATACAATATGGTGTTCGTTCTACAGAAGGCTGTTAAGGATCAAGCTCTGGCCGACTTCTTAGCGGCACACTCCATCCCAGAGTCCTCAAGACTCTATGAAGACATCCCTGATGAGGTCCAAGAATCAATTATCATCGAAGAAAGCTCCATCTGGCGGATGTTTTTCGATGGCGCTTCAAGAACAGACCCCAAAGGCCAAATCATCGTAGGAGTGGAGGTGGTATTAGTCTCCCCCGATTAGCTGGTCATCCAGCGTGCTTACTTCCTTTCGAAGCCGTGCTCCAACAATGTTGCTGAGTACAACGCGCTCATTATGGGACTCCAGCTAGCGCAACAGCTGGGGGTGAATCATCTGGAAGCCTACGACGACTCAAAGCTCATCGTAAATCAGATCAGAGGGCAATACGAGATTCGCCATGAAGATTTGATCCCCTACAATGAAGTTGCATTGAACATCATTTCAACCTTCACCGGGTTCTTCATAGAACACGTACCTCGTCTATAAAATCTAGAGGCCGATGCTCTGGCTGGCCTCGCAGCCTCTTTGGCGGCACCCCTCGGAACTCAACACTACGTCACGGTGGTGGGTCGAGACTTGGTTTGCCCTAAAACAACCTGCGCTCACAAGTGGCTCACGCCATGTCAACGGGTGCCGGTGTTAACGTCCGAGATTAGAGATTTCCGTTCATCGACTTTGCTGTCTACGGAATTCTTCCAGAGGACCCGAAAGAAGCCGTCTCGGTCAGGAGACGCTCTCTTCGATTCTACTACGATACGGCTACTAAAATGCTGTACCGACGCTCCTACGATGGACTTCTCCTTCGATGTTTGTCTAACGAAGAAGCAGCCGAAGCCCTTCGAGAAGCTCATGATGGAACCTGCGGGGCTAATCAGCCTGGCCCTAAGTTGCAGGATCGACTGCGACGTATGGGCTACTACTGGCCAACCATGGCCGCTGACGCTGTTGAATATGCTAAGAAGTGCCATGCGTGCCAGCTTCACGCAGACTTCATTCATACACCGTCCGAACCACTATATCCTACAGTCGCCTCCTGGCCCTTCGAAGCTTGGGGATGGACATTGTGGGACCAATCACCCCTCCTTCATCGAGAGGACACCGCTTCATCCTAGCAATCACCGACTACTTCTCCAAATGGGCAGAAGCAGTTCCTCTGGCAGAAGTAAAAAGCTCCAGGGTGATCAGCTTCATCAAGCACCACGTCATCTACCGTTTCGGGGTACCCCGAAGGATCATCCACGATAATGGTCCTTAGTTCATCAGCCATGTCTTCAGCCGATTCTGTGACAAGAATCGTATTCAAAACGTGGCATCAACCGCCTACAATCCGGCAGCAAATGGATTGGCAGAGGCGTTCAACAAAACTATTGCCAGGCTACTCAAAAAGGTTATGTCATCTAACAAACGCGACTGGGATGAAAAGCTTGGTGAATGCCTTTGGGCCTACCGTACAACGGTACGGACCCCGACAGGCAATATACCATTCTCTTTGGTCTACGGAAGCAAAGCGGGTACTGCCTCTCGAGATTCAGATACCCTCACTCCGCGTAGCAATCACAAACCAACTCACAGAAGAAGACAATCAACGTCGTCATCTGCGAGAACTGGAGGCACTTGACGAAAAGCGTCTTCTAGCTCAACAACGCATCGAACTCTACCAAGCCCGTATATCACAGGCTTTCAACAAGAAGGTCAAGCAGAGGACTTTCTAAGTTGGCCACCTGGTTCTGGCAGTCAGAAGGCCGATGGTGTTGACTCACAAAACACCAGGAAAGTTCGAGCCCAAATGGAAAGGACCTTTCATCATCGAGACGGCATACTCAAACGGTGCTTAACGTATCGCCAAACCCAATGGAGACTTGTTCATGATGCCCATCAACGGCAAGTTCCTAAAGAAGTACTACTCTTGACATCTTTCAGACATGTGCTTCCACCAGGGGATCTGTGGACCCAATCATCAGGGCTCACAGACAATTCCCTTCCATAAAATTGTACGCTTTCGGAACCCAGCTGTTCCGTGGCATCCTCCAGTAGAAGAACAACCACGTCCACATCACCTCTGAGTTGTTCCCCTACGCCCTATAAGGCAGAATCTTACACCCCGTAAGATTACGTTATCCTTCATGTTTACCACGTCCACATTACCTCTGAGTAAACATCCCGTACAGACAACCCCCGCGTTGCCATACATCGATCTCAGAACTTTCACGTCCACATTACCTCTGAGTAGTTCCATGCATCTCCCAGAGTCATTCCTACCACGTCCATAACACCTCTGAGTAGGAAGATTCTATCATTTGACCCCCATATTTGCCACGTCCATATTACCTCTGAGCAAATACATTGGGTCCTTCAAACTTATTATCTGTATCTAAAACCAAGGTACGCAAAAGATAATAGGTCCACACAAATCATCAAAGTTCATGACAAGCAAAAATGAACACATCGCAGAAAATGGTGTACTTCTTTATTTCTAAAAAAAGGAGAGTAAAGGATTACACTATCCCCAGCAAGAGTTGTAAAAAATACAAAAAACAGAGACTACAAGCCCTAAATATCCCCAGGGTTGGCGGAAAGCTCTACAATTCGGCATTTCAAATATGCCGCCCGAGTCTCCACAGTCGCCAAGACTCGACGTTCAGCTTCTTGACGCATCGCTTCAACAGCCTCAGCAGAAGTTTCATTCTCGTGCTTCTCATCAAGCTGCTGTCTCTGCTGAACCAGGGTAAGAGCTCGGAGAGTGAAAGCTGCTTCCTCCTTCTTGAATGCTACATGTTCAGCCTGGACACGTTCAGCGTCCAATAGGAGTCGGGCCCGCTGATCCTCAAGGTGGCACATCTGCGCGTCAATCTCCGCGATATTAGCGTCCAACGTAGCTCGCGTCTCCACTGTCTTCCGCATAGACTGAGACAATCGCTCCACCGCAGCTTCAGTCTCAGCCACTTCACGTTCCCAGACACTCACTGTGGCCTGGTAAGAAGACTCAGTCTCGGCGAGCAGCTTCTCCTTCTCCGTATCTATCAGGACAGAGAGGTCATTTCACTGGATGCGCTCTAATTCGGAAAGCTGCTGGTCCAACTCAGCCACCGTGGCTTCCAGAATGACGGCCAGGTGATCGTGGCCCTGGTGAACACGGATCAGGTTGATATGAGGCAATGCCAGAGTTCTTGCCATCGCAAAGCTCCCCTTGGCGTCCGTCACTGCTGATACCCCCCTCTGCAGCATTTTGTACACTGCCTCAACGATGAATTTCACATATTCATCTGCGTCTGCCAGCACCTGCGGCATCATAGCAGGGGTTGGAGGAGCTACTCCAGTCGACGGACCGGAAGAAGACCCGTCGACCTCAACCTGCGAGTCTGGAACCTCGGTATCAGTAGGCTCTTCATCAACAGGGGCCTGACTACTAGTCCGAGGAGCCAAGGGAACAGAAGAAGCTAGGACAGGCGTCGAGATAGTACCCCAAATGGAAGGAGCAACAGAGGGTTCCGTTACACCCTTACCCTTCCCAAACTCGGAAGTACCACCGACGTCAGTGGCCACCTCTCTAATACCCAACGTGCTATCACCAGCCAATACTTCCCCTGGCAGAACGGGGAGATCAACACTTACCTCCCGACTCGTCCCTAAAGTCAGGACCGTCAGACGAGTCTCTTCATCAAATCCCTCTACAGGGACAGGATCTGTCGCTACCACCAGATCGGTAGCCACCTCAGCTTCTGCCGCTGAGTCTGGGGTAGGGCTCGGCAATGATGCAGCCGACCTCCCCTTATCATAACAAGGAGGGGAATCAACCCTCTTCTCTGTTCCAACCATCTCTGTTGCCCCCGCAACAGGCTCTTGCAACCCTGTAGCGACGTCATCCGAAGACGACGAACTCCACCCCACATCGTCATCACGAAGTCCCGTGTCCGCTGGACCCTCAACGTCCAAGGCCTTCACGGCAGCTGGCACCTCCTCGGAAGTTGCTGCAATCTCTGCATCTCTTTCAACAAAGTCTGGAGATAGTAAAACCTCTGCGGGAACATCTTCAAGACTCTCCTCTATTGAAGACATTACCATCGGAGGGATGCGCTCATCAGAAGAGCTTGCTACCTCCTTCGGTCTACTGACACCCGGTTTTGAAACACGGGTCTTCTTCTTCGACGATCCCTACAAGAAGAAAAACACAAGTCACCAAAATGACAAGATAAGCCAAAGCTACGGAGGACTCCTTACCTCAGCAGGAGCTGATTCCACTGGCGGTATAGGTGGCACTCCCGTTGCCTTTGGATTCGTCGTCTTCCTCGACCTTTTTGGTACAGACGAGCCGGCTTCCGCGTCAGCCCGCCTCTTCCCAACAAGGGGATCTTTCACTGATGCTGCAGTAGCAGCCCAATATCCTGCCGGTTCTGGTGAGCGATATGATCGAGCCACCGTCAACATGTTCGCCGTGGCCTCCAGCTGAGTTCCAATGATGAAACTAGTCTCTCTGTCATAACCTGGAGATGCAGCATTCATTGTGCAATACAGCTTAGCGGTCGAGTACAGGATCTGTGGCCGAGGGTTGCGAACGGGTGCCGTAAACTGAACATCAGTACACCCAGCATTGTAATATTGCCAGCCCCGAGCTCCATCCAGTAAACTACCGATGAACCCCAGACTGTTACTGGGATTCCGTAGCATCAGCTGAGTATAGCCAAACTGGCGAGCGAACCGGCTGGACAGATATGGCTCCAGATAACACCTATTCTGGTTCTGATAGACCAAGTGAGAAGGCCAAATCCTTTGCAACCAACGAAAACCCTATTTCGGCAGAGTAATCGCATCTTCACCAGAGTCGACTAAATCTTGGTCAGCCTCGAAATCTTTGAAGATGGGGGCGACCTTGACAATCTCCCACCCCTGATGGTAGGACAAAACTCTCCTGCAAACGGGGACGCCAGTATGTAACCACTTCCTCTTGTAGAAGCGGCGAATAAAGGCATCTCCTTCAACATGATCCTCCTCCGGACCGGGACTCATCACATTCGGATGATGCAGAATTAGCCATCCCATAAGATAATGGAATGGCAATTCAGCCCGGGGAAAGTTGTTATTTTTACCTCTCCCCTGGATCACGTCATCAGCAAAAGTCCTCAAACCCCGTAATAGGTTACACACCATAGCGGGAAGGAGAGCTAAGGGACGCCCGAAAGCCAACTTTACGGCAGGCAAAATAAGGTTTCGGTGTACCCTCTCCACTGCACCAGATCCACCCGCAAACACACAATCTCGGAGCCATATCATCAAGTATGCTATCAGCACCGCTTTAGACGACATCCGGTGCGCACAGTGCCAGAAACAGCTATACGCGTTCTTGCCATCCTCATTGGAACGAGGAGTCCTTTCGTCCAGTCGGCTTATCTCAGAAGTCACTTCCGCAGGTTTCAGCCCTTGCGAAGTCGTAAACCGGATCCTCGAGGGGTCCGCCAAATCCTGCTTGAAAATATAATCCCTCCAAGCAGTCACATGAGACTGAGTCTTGACTTTGTCCTTCCGATGCATCAAATAATGATGGCTCGCCACTTCCTTGAAAACGGCCATCATCTCCGAGTCCTTATTTTCCAGAACCTGGATCTCTTCATTTGATGGGAAATATTCCTCGTACGGCTCTGAGCCCCAGGGAAGCTTGGACACTTCGTACATCTCGTGGAGAGCCAACCCTAACTCCTCCACGGGAGTGTAGAAGGTGCCAGTCTGGGTATTGAACAACTCCAAGAGTGCAAGGAATATAGGCTTATTGAGATCCACGCCAGCCTGCGTGGTACGGATAGCGGCTGTCAGCCCAATCTCCTTAAGCTCAGCCTTGAACTTCGAAAGCACCCAAGTGGTCAACTCGTCCCACCTCGAGATATGATGACACCAACCTTCGACCCTAAAGCTACCTTTCGGATACATGACCCTCGATGTCAGCATCCGACTCGCGAAGGTTGAAGTATTGAAGGCAAAAGTGTCAGTTGGGACTTCACTGTAGAGGCTCCCGGGACGCAAAGTTCGGCAACTGAACGAGGGACCGGTTCGTGAAGCAGATAGGGTATCCCTCTGATTCGAGGTAGCATCAATTGAAAGAGCACCTCATAGGGCCTCTCCCTGAGAAGGAGTAAGATCCCAGGGCATCCTTCTCTTCGAAGCTAAACGATAGAAGGCCGTCAGCGGCAACTGGCGGTCAAGTTATCGCATGTACAGCACCATGCCTTTTGCAGAAAAGAACCAGTCTTCTTTGACCTTCAGTATCTTCGCTTCAGTGGAGATCAGGCGGTCGCCGAACAAAAAGGCGGGTTTCAAGAAGGTCATATACTCGGATTCAGCAGATTTCAGTTTTCCGCTCTCCATCATGCTCTGGAGGAAAGTCGACAACTGGTTCTCGATCTGCAGCACCCTCTCAGGAGGTTGATCCTGTAAGATAACACCCTTGGCAGGGTTGACAACCGCCTCATCAAAATCAACTCCCATTTGACAAAGAAAAGCATCCAGAAGGACCTCATTCAGCAACGGAATCGTCATCGATACTGGCACAACAAAAATCAAAGGTCAGGCAAAAAGACAAAGTGTGTCAAAGCAGCCTGGCACGTCATCTGGGTTTAAACCTATGCGCCTCAGTAAAAGGCTTCGGCGCATCATCAGGGTGTAAACCCATGCGCCTCAGTGAAAGGCTTCGGCGCATCATCAGGGCGTAAACCCATACGCGTCAGCAAAGACTTCGGCGCATTCAGGGTATAAACCCATTCGCGTCCGCAGTTAAACCTTGGTGCATGATAAAGGCCTAAACCTATACACGTTGGCGGGGTGAAACCTCGGCGAGGACAGAAGTCCATGCGCGTCGGCAGCAGAGGGTTAGGGCACGTCAACTCAGTCGCATGATCCAAATACCGCCTGAACAAATAAAGTAGTAGAAAAGACAACACCCACCCGTCACAGCGGGGCGAACGTCGGCCGGAGTCACAATGATAATAGGGGCATCCCCCTCGGTATACTCCACCGGCTCCTTTTCCTTGCCAGCACCGCCGCGAGGAGTCTTGGGAGCTATTTTTTTGAGAGAAGAAAAGTTAGGGTTTTTGAAGAAGAACTCTAAAGAAAGCAAAAGCAAGAAGAAGAAGAACTCTCTCTCTCCATCTCTCGCCTATTTATAGGACTTGGTCGCACGCGTGAACCGATGATGTATGATCTCCGCCGTCGCCTCGGGTTCTGTGAAGAGATAACCACAAATAAAACCAAAAATGATCATCATTAATCTTTTTTTAGGTTACCGAGGCATCATTATTTGTACTAACTGAGCGGAGCATACGCCCAGCACTGACGCGCGGAGTATCTATGCGCCCTGACGGTCATGCGCCTCCGCTACCATGCTTCTTATTCAAAGTATTCCAAAACTTATCCAAAAGTTTTGAAAACTTTGAAGGGGGTCTTGCAGAAGCATGGAATTTCAGAACCAGAAAGTCTATGCGCCAGACTACATGCGCCAAAGCTTGGACAAAGTGCTTCACAGCAAAAAGCAACAAATATAGACATTGAAAGATGACTTTTTATTTAACATATAAAAGTCTATTACATGTCTAAGAAAGACTGTACAAAGGAGAAAGAAAAGATCCTAAGTCTACAGCCAGCAATCAACATGCGCCCTCGGCCAGGCGCATCCCAACATGCGCCCTCAGCCAGGCGCATCCCACCATGCGCCCTCAGCAAGGCGCATCCTTTTCAGCAGCTCAGTTATGTGCATCCTCAGTTATGCGTATCCCTGGGGCAGCTCAGTTATGTGCATCCCTTCAGCAGCCCAGTTATGTGCCATCCTTCCAGCCAGGCTCACCTGGCCGAGCAGGACGAGGGTGGCAATTAACCCCCCATCCAAAAGCTAAAGGAAGAGAAGAGCACCGCAATCGACCCGCGGCTAAAGGAGCAGCTTCCAACCAGAATGGGCAACACCCACGCAGAGAAGGAGCTCGCCAAAGCTCGAGAAAGACGGTCAGGGCACCGCAATTTCGATCTACGGCTCTTCCTGCACAACGGAGATGAGTACTCGTACATCCCTATCTTTGGATGCAACAGGCACCTTCCGCCTGCCTCGGAAGCCCTTGACTCCGACTTTTGGATGTAACAGTCACCTTTAAGTGCATCAATGAAGACATTGCGTCGCATCTTCACCCTCGGAAGTATCTCGTCAACAGAATGCATTCGAGGTAAACGAATTCATGTCGGAAGGACGTGAGAGAACGAGAAGCAAACCCTCTCTCCATGCCACTATTTATAGGCCGGGCAGATCAAACCCATGCGCCAAGTGGATGGCTCTTCGAATTCCTTGCAATGAATTTGCATTAAATGGATGAACCGGACGCTTCGAATTCAGCCAAGTCAAAACGGCTATTTAAACCACTCGAAGAACGTAACAGTTGTACCATCAAAGACGTCTCACGAAACGGATGCGCCGGCCAGACAACGCATCACATAGACGCGTCCTTCAGTACCAAGAGCATCACAGGGGATGTGCCCCCATGAGTCCCCATGTGCCTAGTGGAACGCCAACCGACGCGCCCACTCAGCTGTCCATTGAATGTCACAAACATTAAATGCTGAACTGACAGAGTTGGCAGCACGCCTCCCAAAGTCTGAACAGTCGACAGCTTTTTCATAAGACGAAACATCGCCAACGTCAGCATCATCATTACTCCCCTCCGACGGCTACTGCCACGTGGCCACCCAACCATCTCGCATGCGCCTCCGCGGCCATGCGTCCAAATCTGCATACGCCTCAAAAGCTGTGCGTCTCAGACTTTTTACTGATCCCTAAAGATAGAAGGAAAGTCACTGTTACAACTCTGCATGCGCCTCAAAAGCCATGCGCCCCAGACTTCTCCTTGATCCCAAAAGACAGGAGTAAAGTCACTACTGAAGCTCTGCATGCGCCTCAAAAGCCATGCGCCCAGAATGGTTCGTGACTCCTAAAGGTTACGAGCCAAAGTCTCCTCATGCGCCCAATCCTAGGCGTATCCTACCAGATCATTCCCCCCACCAAATCTGGGATCTCCGAGCCATGGGTCGACGACACGTGTCCTTTGACTCAACTCATCCAAGATCTCAGCAACAGAAAGATCTTCTTCTCCGCTACGTGCCGGTTCACAACAACAACATGAAGAAGTCAACCCCCTCGATCAGGGCGCATCGTCCATGCGCCTCCATCAGCAATCAACACGTGGCATCCCCGCGTACAGGCACATCCTACATATACGTGTATGAGCAGCCAGCCTGCAAAACTATAAATAGAGGGATCATTTCCTTCTTTTACAGGGACACACACGGACCAACCTACGTGCACACATATCAACTTCCACAGCGAACAGACAGAGACTTCGCACCACCAGAGAGGCAGATACAGACACTCAACGTCTTCCTCCTCTCAGCAAGCTCCAGCACCCAGAGCAATCCAGACCTTCAGAGAACCGATAACCGTCGTCAGATCGTCAACGGAGTCAACGCATTACCACTCACTCCATTGGCACAAGGAACCCAGATTAAACAAAAGTGTACTCCTAGGACTACACCTAAGTCCTATATTGTAACACTGTTCTGTTTGTATTGAAATTTACAATCAAAGAATTTTAATGGAAAACAAACACAAGCTCATGCGGCTGAGGGGAACACAAGCTCATGCAGCCGAGGGGAAGCAGGGCCATACGGTTAACTGTCAAGAGGTAGCTATGCGTCTAAGGGGATTCAAGTTCATGCGGCTCTGGAAATATGGGCTCATGCGGCCAAAGAACTAGGTTCATGCGGCAAGGGGTCTCATGCGGCAGGGGCTTATGTGGCAGGAGGGGGACTTGCCGTATGAAAAAGCCATACGGCCAAAGCACTGTTCTTCTTCTCCACTGTTTCGAGAAGAAGAACCATGAAGCCATTGCTTCCAAGTTCCATACTCCTTTATCTAAGGTTAGAATCCGGACTTCCTTAGGTCAAAATAGGGTAGAACAAAATTCTCTACAACCTGGAACACTCAAAACTTGAAAATAACAAGGTTAAATAGATTAAAACCTTAGAAATCTAAAAATACAACAAGCTTAGATCTACATGAAATGAACCATAGAAATTAAAAATGCTAAGTACGAAAGTGTCTTAGTATCTCATGAGGAAGAAAATGGAACAACAAAATTTGAGTTCCTCCATGAAGCAAGATGCACTTGTCGGTGAGAAAGGGGGTAGGTGGAGCTCTATGCCAGGGAGAAAGAAGAAGAAGGAGGAGTAAATGCTGAGTTATTAGGAGAGAGAAAAGTAGGTGGGATATAAATAGGGTTAGTGGTGGGGGTAGGTAGGGTTGGTTCACATGCAAAACCGAACCAAGCCGAACCAAGCAATGAAATGCTAAAATAAACCATGCAATAGAACTGGCAACATGAGTCAAAATACGTACACGTATACCAAAATACGTAATACGAACCACGGGCGTTACAGAATCTCAGAAACCCAAAACTAGAAAGCAGTAAACTCAAACTTAAGAACACACAAACATACATACCTATAGACACAGATACATACATACACATATATACATATATATATATATATATATATATATATATATATATATATATATATATATATATATATATATATATATATATATATATATATTTTATACACATATATATATATATATATATATATATATATATATATTTTCCCTATATATATATATATATATATATATATATATAATATATATATATATATATATATATATATATATATAGGGAAAATATATATATATATATATATATATATATATATATATATATATATATATATATATATATATATATATATATATATATATATACATAGGGAAAATGGGGGTAAAGTTTGCCCACACTCGTGTCAACTTGTGAGTGTCATGAACGTATCCATATAGTGTGAAAATTGTATCCAAAAAGCCTGTGTCAGAGTGCATCAGAAACTGTGAAAGGGAAGGGCTCGTGCGGCAATGTCGAGGGGTCTAGGACATCGACACGCGACACGAGGTGCCTCGTACTCGTGCACATAACTAGATCTAGGTGTCGAACACTTTGATATGTGTCCACATCGTGTCTACGTGTCATACGAACAACGTATCAGTGGGTGTCTGTGTGCGTGTACAGTGCAGGCTCGAACGCGTACGGCTCGATTGCGTATCCGACACGACACCAATCGACCTCGAACTTGGGAAGGAGCATGAACGACATGGCCGCCACCTCCATGCCAAGTGGCACATGTCTACATGTCCTATATTGAGAGAAAACAATATCGGGTAGCAGGGGCCAGTACAAGGGTCTCGTGCTGAGTCCCGTGTCCACTTTTGGACACGGAAACGATAAGAATCTCAAATCAGAGTTCCAAAATATTAAATCAAACATAAATGACTACAGAAATATAAAATTAGTTTTGAGAAACATTAACAAATAGTTCATTAGGGCATTTCATCAAATACCTTACACTACACTTTGATACGCCTCCGATACGCGTATCAAATGGACTCGAAATTCTACCAAACTTGGTCTACAGGTCTATTGTGCGTAGATGCATGCATCTATGAAGAGAAAACAAGAAAACAATTGAGTTTAAGGCCACTACCGATTGAGAGTTAGATCTCAATACAAATGCCTAAAAATGAGTCCCTTCACGAACTTGTTATGGTCCAAGAGCCTCTAATCCTTGCTATCTATCCTCCAATGATCACCTCTACAGCAAGTGAGTGTAATACAAAAAACTAGGCTCAATTTGGAGGTGATTTGGAGAAAAGGGGATGATTTGGAGAAGAACACAAATTAGATTTAAAGGAGGCAATGAAAAAGAAGCAAGATATAATAAATGTGAACCTTTATAGGGGTGAGACTCCTTGGCCGGCCACTATAGCTAGGGTTAGGGTTTAGATGCAATGTTAGGTCATGGGCTCTCTAACAATGAAATTTCTAAGCCTCTAGCTAAAGGCCCAAGTAGATATTAGGTTGAGCTAAAATATCTAACTTAGCTAAATATCTAGGTATTTCTAACTTAGCCATTAAGTTTGTAATCCTCTAACTTAGTCTATAGGATCATGAATAACATCTAGGTTAGGGAAAAACTAGGTCAAGGCTCAACACAAAGATTAACACAATATTAATTATCAAAAATTCAAATTAAATCCAATAAATCACAAATGACCAAAATACCCCTAGGCCAAAATTGTGGTAGTGACAAGTCTACCCTCCTTAAAATAATTTCCTTCTCAAAACTAAAGGCGAAACTAAACTGATGAGAAGGATAGAAAATCATACCTCAAGGTCTAAAAAGATAAGGGTATCGCTCGCGCATCTCATTCGCCCTATCCCAGGTAGACTCTCCTGGAGAATGATACCTTTATGCGACGCGAACCAAGGATATCGTCTGGTTCCTCAGTACCTTCTTTCGTCGATCCAGAATCTCCACAGAGTATTATAGATAGCTAAGAGTAGGTCCCACCTCGATCTCGGAATGATCGAGTACATGGCTAGGGTCTGCCAAGTACCGTCTCAACTGCGACACGTGAAATATGTTGTGGACTTCCTTTAATGTAGGTGGCAAGTCTCGCATGTATGACACGTCACCAACTCTTCCGCTGATAATGAAAGGTCCGATGAAGCGCGAGCTAAGCTTTCCACCTCCACTAAAGTGCATAGTACTACGTATCGGAGATATCGTCAAGAAAACCAGATCTCTGACCTATAACAAACAAGGTCTCAAATTACTATAATAATCAAACATGATCAAACAAAATCATAAAATCAAACCAATCCTAATTATAATCCTATCTCTAAGCTGTACCACAAACTCCAAAGGTCTACGGTTGCTATCGGTCCAATGCCGATGTCTGTCCTGTGCCACGTGAAGTCGATCCCTGATGAGCTTTACCTTCTCGACTGCGTCCACGACCATCTCATGTCCCAATAAAGCTCGCTCTCCAAAGTCATCCCAAGATAAGGGAGTACGACATCTGTGCTCGTACAACGCCTCGAATGGTGACATCTTAATGCTGGCCTGGAAACTGTTGTTGTATACAAACTCCACCAAGTGCAAATGATCCTTCCAGGAACCTCTAAAGTCCAGGACACAAGTCTGCAGCATGTCTTCGAGTGTCTGAAGAGTCCACTTTGACAATCCATCCGTCTGAGGGTGGTCTGCAGTACTAAACTTGAGCTGAGTGCCCAAACTAATATGCAGACTCTGCCAGAAATGGAAAGTAAAGCGACTATTCTGATCCGAGACAATGCTCACCGGAACTCCATAAAGTCTGACAATCTGACACATGTAGATCTCTGCTAGCTTTTTCGTAGACAAACCCACTTTGAATGGCAAGAAGTGGGCTAATTTGGTGAACCTTTCTACGATGACCCAAATTGCGTCTTTTCTCCTGGTGTATGCGGCAATCCTGAAACAAAGTCCATCGTAATGTGCTTCCACTTCTACTCCAGAATGAGCAATGGCTATAACAGTCCTCTTGGCCTCTACCTCTCTACCTTTACCTGCTGGCAGACCAAATATCTGGCTACGAAGCGTGCTACCTCCCGCTTCATCCCATACCACCAGACATGCTCCTTTATATCTCTATACATCTTGTTAGCACCTGGATGTATAGAGTACTGAGAACGGTGGGCCTCCAGCATAACCTGCTCTCGAAAGTCTTCCCTGGGCACACATAGTCTGGAACCATGCCTAAATGTGCCATCTTCTGTAATAACAAACTCATCAACCAGTCCTGCTTGAACCTGCTCTCGGATACACCGTAGAGCAACATCATCGAACTGAGTTGACTTGATCCTCTCCATCAAGTCCGACTGAATCTACAGACCACACATCTGCATCTCAACTTCCGGCACTATCACCTCGATCTCCAGGCTCTCCAGATCTGCTAACAAGTGACGATCTGCCATCAAACACATGGCTATCAGATACCTACTCAAGACATCGACAACCATGTTAGCCTTTTCTGGATAATACTGTAATGAAATGTCGAAGTTGTTCATCAACTCCAACCATCTACGCTGCCTCATGTTAAGCTCTTTCTGGGTAAACACATACTTCAAGCTCTTGTGATTTATAAAGATCTCCACTTGCTCTCCGTACAAATAGTGTTTCTACAACTTCAGAACAAAGATAACTGTTGCTAACTCCAAGTCGTGGATAGGGTAGTTCTTCTCATGTGGATATAACTGCCTGGAAGTATGGGTAATTACCTTCCCATGCTACTGCAAGACACAACCCAAACTCTTTCCTAAGGCGTCACTGTAGATAATGAACCCGCTTGATCCTGATGGCAATATCAGAATCGGTGCTGTCATCAACCGTTTCTTCAACTCATCAAAAGTGACCTGACACTTCTCTGACCAGATAAACTTTGCATCCTTCTAGGTCAGCCTAGTCAATGGCTCTACAAACTAGAAGAAATCCTGAACGAATCTTCTATAGCAGCCTGCCAATCCTAGGAAGCTCCTGATCTTCGCAACTGAACTTGGTGTTGTCTACGCCTCAACTGCCATGAGCTTCCTCGGGTTAACTGAGATCCCATCCCCAGTCACAACATGACCCAGGAAATCAACCCCATCCAGGAAGAACTCACACTTTGAGAGCTTGCCATAAAGCTCCTCCTTCCTGAGAGTCTCTAGAACCACTCTCAAGTGCTCCTTATGCTCCTCTGCGGTCTTCGATACACCAAGATATTGTCAATGAACACCACCACGAACTTGTCCAAGTACTGGTGGAACACCTTGTTCATCAGGTTCATAAACACCGATGGGGCGTTAGTCAACCCAAACGGCATCAGAATAAACTCAAACTGGCCATACCGCGTCCTGAATGATATCTTCGGGATATCCTCCTTCTTCACCCTCACTTGATGGTAGCCTGACCTCAGATCAATTTTAGAAAATACTCTCACTCTACTCAACTGATCGAAGAGATCATCGATCCTCGACAGCGGGTACTTGTTCTTGATCAAAAGGTTGTTGAGTGCCTGTAGTCGATATACATTCATAACGATCCATCCTTCTTCGGCACAAAAAGCACCGGTGCACCCCATGTTGAAGAACTCGATCGGATGAAGCCCTTATCCTGCAACTCATCCACCTGTTTATTCAACTCCACCAACTTGCTGTTCTTCACCCTATAGACATGCTGCAATATCGGCTCTGCGCCGGGCACCAAGTCTATAGAGAACTCAACGTCTCTGTCTGGTAGTAGTCCTGGCAACTCCTCTGAAACGACATCCACGAACTCTGATATCAATGGATGTGGCACCGTCTGCTCCTCTACTGAAACTCCGCAGAAGACTCCGCTACTCTGCTCCACCTCCCGTCTGGCGAACTTGAACTCTGGCTCTCTTGGCACTCTGAAAAGAACTCTGCCCCCACGATAATCTATATTGGCATGGTGCCTACTCAACCAATCTACCTCGAGTACAACATCTAGTTCGGTAATGGCATTACAAGCAAACTCACATCCAGCTCTCGGCCTCCCAAAAAAACTCTTCGATCCTTGCAAATATCACTAACTAGGATAATGCCACCCCCAGTCGTACTCTTGTAAGTCCTAGGCAATGATTCAAAAATAAGATGGTGTCTAATAGCAAACGATACATATACAAAGCCATTGGAAGCGCTATAATCGAACAATGCAAAAGCTAGAATGGAGTCGAGAAGAACAGAATCTGCGATCAGATCTCCAATGGCCTCTGCATCCTCAGTTGCCATGACGAAAGCTCGCCCTTGCTGGCCTCCCTGGCCTGCTGCTGGTGCTGGATGAACCTCTACTACTTTGTCTGCAACAGTGGTCCCTTCTGCTGTCCTGCCGGAGCTTTGGCTCCTGCTTCCTGAACTGTAAGTCCCAAAAACATGGGACACTCCCTCAGCTGATGCTCCGCTGAACCGCAGAGTAGGCACTTGCCTAGCCTCTTTCTATAGTCGTTTTACCCATGCCCCAACTTCTTGTAGAAGGTGCAACTGGTGGCCTGCTGATGCCGGGGTGCCTGCTGCTATCTCGACTGCTGCTGTATCTGCTGAAAAGGTGCATGACCCTGTCCCTGAAACTGGTATTGGAATAGCCTCTGCTGGAAGTGCTGCTGTTACTGAAAATGAGGCCTCTTGGCCTGGCCTCCACTGCTACTTGCTCTATGCGCATCCGGACCTCTCTTTAGTTTCAGCTCAAGGTCGTCCTCTGCTGCCATGGCTCCTGACAGAATCTCCTCGAAGGATGCTTCTCTGTCGCTCTTGGTCAAGGACTTGACTTCCTTGACCAAGCCCTTCCTGAACCTTCTAGCCTTTGCCATCTCGCTAAGGCCCTCAACGAATCTGTCTAGGCGGCAGAACTCACCAGCATACTCCTCTAAGGTTTGGTTCCCCTGAGCCAAACTCTCAAACTGCGTCTCCAAGGTGCCGAGTGCTGTATCCAGGAAGGACTTTTCCTTGAAGAGCTTCTTGAAAGCTTCCTATGTCTGCCCCTCTATGCCTACTCTAGGGTCTGTCTGGTACCATGTACGGGCTAGGTCCTGCATTTGGTTGCCTGTCACCTTCATTTAAATCTCGGCTGGTATCTGTGCCAGACGAAAGATCTTCTCTATATGCTCGATCCAGTCGTTGGCATATAGAATCCCCTCGGTACCTCAAAAATCTCGTGGCCTCATCTTCTAGAAGTCCTGGATGCCCGGGGTCCTCGGCTGATACTGCTATATCTGCCCTCCCTGCGGCTGGGTGGTAACCCTCTCCATTGTCGTCAGAGCTAGCTCGTGGGCATTGTCTATGCCCAGCCTAAAATTAGTAGACTGACGCTGCTGGACCTCCATCATCTGCTAGAAGAAGGCAAAAAGTTGAGCTACATCCACTGATACTGAAGGTGGCTGCTGCTGGGATACCTCTCGGATGACTGGGGTCAGCCTCCAAATAGGTAGAGGTGCACCCCCGAATGTGGCAGAATCTTTCGACATGAGATAAAATAAGGGGAGCTGTGGTCCTAGGGCCCTGCTGAACCGGACGAGAGGTGGCAGACCTCTCGGTGGTATCCCCTGGGCCGGAACTATGAGATCATGTCTGTACTATCTTGGAGACAAATCAAACAACAAAATCAATACTGAGAAAGAAGCGATATAATCAAGGGAGGACAATTTATTTCAAATGAAAGCAATTAACAGCAAGAATTTAGATGGCAGGAATTAGATAAGAGTTTTTCCTAACTGTGATTGAGTACCCCAAACCTGTATCCTATATTCTGCTGCAGGCTGTGGTGATACTCTAGTTCGAGTACCACTATAAAATCACACTAATTGCGA
The DNA here is from genome assembly GCA_029216955.1 of Iris pallida. Taxonomy (NCBI): domain Eukaryota; kingdom Viridiplantae; phylum Streptophyta; class Magnoliopsida; order Asparagales; family Iridaceae; genus Iris; species Iris pallida. The sequence goes on from JANAVB010041019.1 coordinate 2,577,630, forward strand.
CTCTCGACTTATATGGGCCACCACTAAAAACGTATCACGACCCGCACCAGTGTAGGGGAATGAGAAGTGGGTACGTCCAGCCTATACCGTAGTATCGGCGGTAGAATACTGTCCTTGGTTACATACATCTAACACAGTATAAATGTAGCTGCACAAGATATACTCTCCAAATAGAGGACAATACTGAAGGTACAACTCAATCACAATTCTAAGATATAAATAACATGATATGATAGATATAAAATCTCAAAAGAGAACATACAAACAGAAAAAAAAAAGTCTATGTGTCTAAATGACACAACATCTCAACATCCAGAAATAAATACAACTCAGAGGTCAAATACAAATAGCATAATAAAATAAGATAAAGCCTAGTTATCAAGTCTAGACTATAGGGATGTTCTTCTCAGCTAGAGCTGGATCCTCCAGTGGCTCCAACTCACAGGTGTCATCTAGGTCTGCTCCATAATAAGTAGGGCAGAACTCGGTGTCATCTGTAATATTTTTAATAGGTCCAGTCAGGACAAGAATGAGCACATATCTCTCAACAGTTCATATCATGATAGAAATATGAAACAAATAATAGAGTAAGATACATGAAATGCTGTATGAAAAGTACATGAAAGTAAGAGAGATATCTGAAAACAGGAGATTGTTTATATGGAAAGTAAGACTGTAAGTGAATATATATATATATATATATATATATATATATATATATATATATATATATATATATATAAGTGATTTAGAGCACAAGATGGTTATGTAATCGGGATTGGTTGCACATGATTATTCTAAGGTAACTCTATTATACGTGAAGGTATAACAGTCATGTACATGATTACACTACTTAGATTTAACCACATAACAACTTCTACTCCCCCTACCCCAATCAATACCTAAGGATCCATTCAAGTTACGTTATTGTACATGATTACGCTACTTTATACAAGAAGCTCATGGGAACATGAATGCACATGAGTGGACATGAAGGCACATGTGTATACATGAATAAATACGAGTCCAAGGAGTACATGATGCACATGATAAAGTACATGAATATGAAATACCCGATGCATCCGCTTGGGGATAACATCTCATGAAAAGATCCATATAGTACTAATCCGTGATAACATCGTGACAGCATCAAGTAAAGTAATCTAGAACAAAAATATAATTCCTATCATGTATGAAACGATCAGAGAATGTACTCGCCTGAGATCCTGAATGACTGAAGAGAAAAGCTGTCCGTACAGGAGTAACTGAGTCCTATTTATAACAACACAGGTCACAATATATCCAAGATGGTAATAATGAAGTTTAAAATGCATTCTATATGATTTTAGGTCATTATAGGCCAAAGTCAACTCCTGGTCAACTCTGGTCAACAATCTAGTCAAACTAGGTCAACTCTAGTAAACTAGTCTATGGTTCAGTCAACAACGAGTCTACTAGGCCAATTAGACCTAAAGGGGGTCAAATAAAGTCTAATTAACTCATAAGGATATAAACCACATATATATATATATATATTTTTAAACCATATATATATATATATATATATATATATATATATATATATATATATATATATATATATATATATATAATATATATATATATATATTTTAAACCACATTTTTTTTAAACCACATATTTTTTTTAAAACCACATATATATATATATATTTTTTAAACCATATATATATATATATATATATATATATATATATATATATATATATATATATATATATATATATATATATATATATATATATATATATATATATACTTACATATGTATTAGGAAGAGGGGGAGGAAGGGAATTCGTGTGTGTTCAAAGAGTATGTGTTTCTGTTGTGGAGTGTGAAGGGGCTGCTGGAGTGAAGGGGCTGGCCCCAACCTGAGATTAATTCTCAGGAAGTCCAAGCCAAGGTAACCAACATACACATAAGAATATATATAAACACACACACACACACACACAGATATATATATATATATATATATATATATATATATATATATATATATATATATATATATATATATATTTTTTGAAGGGGAACTTTTTTGATGTATCAAGTGCAAAATGCCGAAGCCTATACAAGTAAAAGCGCCACGCGCCAACAAAAAAGAAAAGACGACAAAAGGACAAAGTGCGTCTGTACCATTAAAGGGCAAAGGCTAGGACAAGGCATCCCAAAAGCTGTCCTCGGAGTGAGTGCAGCACCGCCTGATACGAAGGACCTGACGGATAACTTCTCTAAGGAGATGATGGGGGAGGTACTGATGGCCCTCGTACCTGAACTTGTTCCAATTTTTCCAAAGAATCCAGATACCGGCGGCTGGAACGATCTGATGACCATGGGAGCGACCCTAGTAGGCAAGGAGATCGTTGAAGCCTCCAGAATGGTGATGAAGCTGTAGCTTGGTGTTTACGTTGGCCCACAACTGCACAACCAGGTCTCCAAAATATAGGACATGATCCACCGAATCCTCATGGGGAGAGGAGCAGCAGTGGCATCTCGATACGAGGCTGTAGTCGAAAGAGGTAATGGTGTCGTCGGTGGAAAGTTTTCTTCTCTGAGCGCTCCAGATAAGGATGGACCATTTATTGGGGATGCATGATTGCCAGTATGGGGCGATGATGGGAGACGTAGTGCCGATTCCTCTGACAACAGTCCTATCCGAAGCCAGCGAGAAGGCGCCGGTAGAATTGGAGGTCCATCGCAGGGATTCCGGTTCGTTGGAGATTTATAAATTGGCGACGGTGAGAGTAGCGGCCGCTTCCTGCCTAAGGCAGTCCCTAACTCTGTACTATATCCATCCCGAAGTGTTATCCCACATGTCGTAAATCTCCCAACTGAGGGAATTGAGCACAATACGGGGTGGGTCGTCCAGCCAACGCTCATGAATCGCCGAGGAGTTGCCATCCCCTAGCTGCAGACAGATAAGAGGTTCAACTAGCTCGTGACCCCTGGAGATGCGGTGCCATGAGGTCGAAGACCCGTTGTTCACTAAGGCCACCAAGGGGTGAGCAAATCTGAAGTATTTGGCCTTCATGAACCTGGTCCAGAGCGAATATTCCGTGTGCAGCTTCTACCAAAGCTTCATGGAGTGAGAGTCCACTAAATGCTCCAATCAGCTAAATCCAAGGCTGCCCTCCTCTGTGGGTTTGGCCATGGAGACCCAACTGGCCTAATGGTGCTTGTCCTTCCCATTAGAGTGACCCCAGAAGAATTTGGCGAAGAGGGATTCGAGTGATAAGAGAACCTTCTTGGGGGAGCCACAGGCGGCCAGGAATGGGTAGGGATGGAGGAGAGAACGTGCTTGATCAGAATCATCTTCCCACCTGGGGATAGGGTCGTGTTATGCCAGCCCGTGACCTTCTTCCTGATGGAGTTCACAAGGGACTCGAAAATGCTGGAGTTGGATCTGCCGTAAACTAACGGACAGCCTAATTAAAAGAAATGCGGGTACGAGATGGCGAAGGAAGTCAAATTAGAGATCCTAGAGGAGTGATTTCTGTCCACTTTATGGTGGGTATAGATGACGCTTTTGTTGTTATTTACCCGCTGGCCAGAGCATTTGGCATATCTCTCCAGCATTTTATGGACAATCTTAACCGATCCGGTGTCACCAGAGGAGAAAATGAGGACATCATCGGTGTAAGCGAGGTGAGTGATTATGGGACAACCAGTGGTGGTGTAGAAGTGGTGGAATTGAGGGTTCTTGATCATGCTTTTGAGATTTCTGCTGAGGGCTTCGACAGCGATGATAAAGATGGTGGCTGACAAGGGGTCTCCCTGGTGTACGCCGCGGCTCGAAGGGAAAAAGCCTTCCACTTGGCCGTTGATGACGATGGAGAACCAGGAGTTGCTGACCGATCGAAAAATGATATTGATCCAAGGTTCGGCAAAACCGAACGCTCTGAGCACCCAGATTAAGAATTGCCAGTCCAAGCGATCGTAAGCTTTCTCCATGTCAAGTTTGATGGCGATGTTGCCTCCTCTGGCCGAGAATTTTATACATGTGACCATTTCTTGGGCTAGGAGGATGTTGTCGATGATGTTACGACCTCTGACAAATCCGTTCTACTCCTCGAAGATGATCTTGGGCAGGAGATCCGACATTCTGCTAGTGATGATCTTGAAGATGATCTTGTTGGTGAAGTTGCATAAGCTTATGGGCCAAAAGTCTCTGAAGGTCTCTAGATTTTCTTTTTTGGGAATGAGGATGAGGTTCGCCCTGGATATGGAATTTGGGTATCTCGTCCCTGAAGAAAAGAAGTGGTTGCTTCAAGCAGGTCAGGAGCAATGATGTCCCAGCAAGTACAAAAAAATTTGCCTGAGAACCCGTCCTAGCCGGGGGCACTGTGAGCGTCAAGAGCCCACACAGCGGACTTGACTTCTTCCACCGAAGGAGAGACAAGAAGCCGTTCATTCTCTCTATCGGTGACGATGTTGGGGACCTCAGAGAGGAACTCTTCGTCCCTGTGTGCCGTTGTCGTCCGAGATGCGGTGTAGGTTGAGCTGTTGTCTACGCCCCTTGACACAAGCGTGGAAAAATCCTGAGTTGCAATCTCCCTCCAAGTCCCAGGCTAATCTAGTTTTTTTGCTTCCAGAATTCGGTCTCAACCTTGAGGCGGGATTTGAGAATAGCTCTGGCGAGATTGAGCGAAGCCCGCACCTCCGGGGAGCTGTCCGAGGCAACTCTAGCTTCTGCTCTGGTCACTTCATCCTTTGCGGTTCTGATCACTTGGAAGATGTTGCCGTAGGCGACCTGGCTCCAAGCCGATAGGGTCGTGCTGGTAGCTCTAAGTCTGGCCGCAACTCTGGACAGGGGGTCAAGATCATCTGCAGAGTGCCAAGCCGCAGTTACGACGGACTTAAATTGGGGATGATGTCTCCAGAAGTGCAGAAATCAGAATGGTTTTTTGATGCACCGAGAATGACTTCTAATTTCAATAAGTAGAGGGGAGTGATCCAATTCTGTGGAGTTAAGGTGAGAAAGGTTGGAAATGAGACCCATGTTCGACCAAAGGTTGTTGATAAGAGCTTGGTCCAAACGAGAGTATTACCGCCTAGCTCCTTCCTGCATGTTGTACTAGGTAAAAGAGTTGCCAAAGAAGGGGAGAGAGTTGAGAAGGGCGTTGAATATAAAGTTGTTGCAGTCTTCCATGGCCGGGAGCGGAGGCGAGCGACCTCCAGACTTTTCGAAAGTGCATGAAATCGTGTTGAAGTCGCCGATACATAACCACGGGAGGTTGCAGAAGGGGAGATGACAGGTAAGAAGGTTAGCCCAGAGGATCCTGCACTCGATAATGTCGCAGCTGCCGTGGACTACGGAGAGGAGAGATCGAGACCGAAGCTCTGGCTGTTCCACCCAGAGGGAGAGAGCCTAGCTTGAGTCTTGGACCATGCCAAACTTGATTCCAGCAGCGAAGAAAATCCAGATGTTGTGGCATCTGACAACGGCGTCATGAAATCCAAGTTTGAGCTGGATGCCTTTTATTCTTTTCTGAGGTATTTTTGGTTTGATGACAACTAAAATATCGATTTGGTGGGTTTTCTTGAGGCTGATAATTCTATTCAGCGTCGGTTTATTGGCTAGTCCTCTCACGTTCCATGAAAGGATGTTAAGCATTAGTGACGGAAAGGGGATCGGGCTGTGGAGCTTCGTGGCTGACCGTGTGGTCCTAGCCGATTGCTGTTCTTTGTTGGTCTTTTTTTTCTTCTTGTGAGCTTTATTGGAGGTGTTGTTGCCAGCTCCTGAGGGGTCTGGCGATGTTCCTGGGGGGACATTGGGATTAGTCCCGATGCCATTTGTCTGGTCGGAGGTGGCAACGTCTTCGGTTTATTCAGGTTCTGCCAGGGCGCACATGGGGTTGGTGGGATCTAGGAATCCAGCTTCCTCGGCGAGTCTCAGCCTTTCTGAGACCTCTTTATCTAAGGGTGACTGAAATGCACACTGGGGACTGCAGGGATCGACGAGGAGGGGATATCGGTCTCTTGTGCTATGGGATACGTTTCTGTGGTTTCCCCTTGAGGACCGGGAGCCATTATGGTTGTTGTTTCAGCGGGGTTTTGTGGGGATTTGTTTGGAGGTGTGATTATCTTCTCTGCGCCGATGGCTGGAATGTGAGGCGCTTCTGTGGTGACGGCGTTTGGTGGGATCTGTGGTCCCTCTCCTTCGTTGATAATGTCTTCCAAATTCAACACTTCAAACCTGTTTGTGGTAGATATCGAATTAGGTTTTGGGGAGGTGGGGTAGCGTTGCATGGGAAGAGGGGGGGGGTGGTTGCCTGGATCTTGTCAGGGCTATTATCGAATATGTGTATATATATATATATATATATATATATATATATATATATATATATAGAGAGATAGGAAATTAGTTACATATATAGATTATATATGAAGGTAACATCAGAACTATATGACTAACTATCAAAATCACTGGACACTCACTAAACTAAAATGTAAATCAAACCCCATTCTCAATCTTAGAAAAACACTCAATACCTAAATACAACATATATAAGTATATACACAGATAGATATAAACATAGATATGTATATAAAAGTATATATCTAAAATTGCAAACTAGCTATCAAATAACCCACTGATCAACAAACATACTGAAACCATAACCCATTTGAATCTCAGAAACCCAAAACTGGAAAACAGTAAACTTAAACTTAAGAACAAATATACATATATATATATATATATATATATATATATATATATATATATATATATATATATATATATATATATATATATATATATATATATATATTAAAAAAAAATATATATATATATATACATATATATATATATTTTTATATACATATATATATATATATATATATATATATATATATATATATATATATATATATATATATATATATATATATATATATATATATATATATATATATATATATATATTTAATATATATGTATATATATATATATATTTTTTTTTAATATATATATATATATATATAATATATATATATATATATATATATATATATATATATATATATATATATATATATATATATATATATATATATATATATATTTATATATATATATATATATATATATATATATATATATATATATATATATATATATATATATAATTTTTTTCCCTATGTGTATATATATATATATATATATATATATATATATATATATATATATATATATATATATATATATATATATATATATATATATATTTTATATATATATATATAAAATATATATATATATATATATATATATATATATATATATATATATATATGGAAAAATATATATATATATATACATATATACACATAGGGAAAATGGGGGTAAAGTGTGCCCACATTCGTGTCAACTTGTGAGTGTCATGAACGTGTCCATACAGTATCAAAATTGTATCAAAAAAGCCTATGTCAGAGTGCATCAGAAACTGTGAAAGGGAAGGGCTCGTGCGGCCATGTCGAGGGGTCTAGGATGCAACACGCGACACGAGGAGCCTCGTGCTCGTGCACATAACTAGGTGGGGCCTAAGTCTTGGTGTCCAATACCCTAGTACGTATCCACATCGTGTCTACGTGTCACACGAACAACATATCAGTGGGTGTTTGTGTGCGTGTGCAGTTCAGTGCAAGATCGAACCCGTGTGGGCTCGATTGCTTGTCCGACACGACACCAATCGACCTCGAACTTGGGGAGGGGCCTGACAGACATGGCTCCCACCTCCATGACAAGTGGCACATGTCCACATGTCCTATATTGAAAGAAAATAGTATCGGGTAGCAGGGGTCAGTGCAAGGGTCTTGTGCTGAGTTCCGTGTCCACTTTTGGACACGAAAACAATACGAATCTCAACTCAGAGTTCCAAAATATTAAATCAAACATAAATGACTACAAAAATATGAAATTAGTTTTGAAAAACATTAACAAACAGTTCATTGGGGCATTTCATCAAATACCTTACACTACACTTCGATACGCCACCAATACGCATATCAAATGGACACAAAATCCTACCAAACTTGGTTTACAGGTCTATGGTATCTAGATGCATGCATCTATGAAGAGAAAATAGGAAAACAATTGAGTTTAGGGCCATTACTGTAGCCTCCCTTCCCGAAATTTTTGAAAATATTTTTATTTATTTATTTATTTGATTAAAATGGTGATTTGTAAATTTGTTTTTATTAATAATTATTTAGTTAATTATTACGGTAGATAATTTTCGCCATGGTTGAGATTGGGAGTACAAGATGACTAGGAATCATGGCACGAATAGTGCAGTAACGTGCTTTGACTAGTGTTTAGCCATGGTAGGAGAATGCCAAGCCATCGGTGTGTCCTAACTAGGAAAACCAGGCCAAGTTATAACATGACCATTATGAATAGTTTAATTATTTATTATTAGATTTATTGATTTGTAGAAGAGCCAGTCGTACCAAAATAGCCCTAACTTGACCCGAACCGAGCCCAAGCCCGTGTTGGCTTATAGTGAGTCCTAAGACGACCATGTAGGTGTATTTTTATATGTGTACAACTAGTCCCTAAATTATTTTGGCTATTGATGTACGTTTTAATTATTTGGATATTTGTACAAAAGTTGGCATTTTATTATTAATATTGTTTTACAATATTTGTATAATTTTCTGGACCCGGATAAAAGTGAATAGTATAGATTCACCAAACCACCATTTAATTATTTTAGTATTATTTTATTATTTTGGTGGTGATTAAATAAATATATTATTGCTATTAGATATTATTACTTGTAAATTGAGTATCTATTGGTATATAAATATATAAGGTATATATGTATATCGATGTGTGTAAAATAGATATATTTGTGTATATAAATATAGATAAATATTAAATGTGTGTGTATATATATATATAAATATATATGAGTGCATAGTTTGTCACTCTGGAACTTATTATTTAATGTTTCCTTTTTAAGTAAATCATTAGTTATGTTTTCTGCATAAGTCAAATATGTCATAATATTAGTTGCATACCTAAGAATATTTCAGTCTGCTTTATTCTTTCTTTTTCAGTGTATTAGTAGAAACTTTTTGTTGCCAGACCGACCTGTAGATAGTTTTGTTCTACTTATGTCAAATTGATTGCTTCAGTGGTAGTAGTTATTATTAAATTGCTTATTCGTTCGTCACATGATTTTTTTCCATTTATACAGTATCTACTTTACTTATGTGACAAAACCTCCTACTGTTGGCTCGTTTGAAGCAATAGGCTTCGATAGAAGGAGGCAGTAATAAAACAGCCCAGGCCCAGTCCTACTCTTGCCAGCCAAGGGCCAAGCCCAGCCCATTCAGCCAGCAACTCGCGCCAGGCCGAACTCTGCTTCCCGAGCGGAGCAGAGCAAACCCGAGTGGTATATACACTCGACGTGTATATATCGAAATCGAGTAAAACCCTAATACCGATTCCGTTGACCCCAACCCCAGTCCCCTGGCGCACCACCCTAGCCACGTACGCCGCCGGGGGGGGGCGGCCGCCGCCGGCCGGAAAGGTCGCGCGCGCGCGTGCGTGCGAAGGGTCGGAGATGACAGCAGCGTGACGAGGACCACTTCGCATGGTGTTTTCTCCGCGCATGGTCGACGGTTCTTCGAACCGTTTATTCAGGTATGAACCCAATATAACCCTTTTTAATCTTGTCTAAGTAGTTTGTAGGTAACTGCCATAGATTGGTCGAGAAACCGACGCAAAGTCGGAGGAAAATCTGTCCCGAAACAGGACCGAAAGCAGTCCAATCACCCACCTTCGACGATCGATTCTGGTCGATCCAGTGACACATTAGAAAATCTATTTGAAGAGACTTTTAGACAACATGTAGGGCTTCGAATCCCTTCTTGCGGAATTTGAATTCATCGACTGAGCGTCGAGAAATCGAATCCCAAAGTTTCCCAAAAACCTGTTTTAAAAACATTGAAATTGTTCCACACGACGTGCGTCACGCCAATCCGGACGATGTGGTCGCGAACCGAAAGCATCGAAAGCTGCGTAACGGTTTCGTGGTCGTGTGGGCTTTGACGGAATTCGAATTGGTCGCGTGTGCGCGACGAATTTGATACGTATTCGTCGAAATTCACCGTATCGTGTACTTTGTAAATTTTCCAATTACTTTGTGCACGTTTGTCAGATCGAGACAAAACTTACGCCAACAGAATCGTATTATTTTTCTGGTCCTGTATGCCAAGTTTGGTCCGATTCTGAGACAGTTGATAAAATTGCCGTATCGCGGGCCCCCCCGGTCCGACTCAACGAGTGATTTTGTGCACGGCCCGCCGGAATCCAACTATGGATATACGGTTGAGTTCGTATCGAAAAACCGAATCCGTAGACATGTAGTTTGACGACTTTAGGGACCATTGACCCTGGCACGCTTTTCGGTACAAAGCGGGTCCAACGGCGGACATCGTTTTTGACCGAAATTATCGTTTTACCCCTGTGTCCAGAATTGGACTCAAGGACAGGCAATCCTAGCTAATTTGGCTATTCTGGGACTGTTGGCATTGTTTGTTTCAGCTTTCGAAGACAGTTGTGATGACTTGGACGTTATGGCGTACCAGTTGATGGTATTTATTGGTTCTTCGCGCTGCCTCCTGGCAAGTATACCTTGCCTTCCTCTACAGTTTTACTTACATGCATTTTCTTTCGTTTTTCAGTCATTTGATTGTTTATGGACATGTGCTTTTCGTATTATTTTCTGTGGAGTTGTTTTTATTGTTTATAGCCATGTTCATGTTTTGGCCTTGTGTTTCGCATTTGGAGTTTTTCGTCAGTACCTTGCTTGAGTCGTGTCATAGAACGAGTACGTGTAAGTGAACTGCTAAATCCTTGACATTGTTTTCTTGGCACGAGAGAGTCCACACTCGGGACGAGGGTATTTTCCTTGATCTGTTTACATTCGTGAGTCCACGCTCGGGACTAGGATGTCGATTATTTGCACCAGAGAGTCCACACACGGGACGAGGGTGTAGACTTGACTTGACTTGCACCAGAGAGTCCACGCTCGGGATGAGGGTGTTTACATCAGAGAGTCCACACACGGGACGAGGATGTAGTATTTGCACCAGAGAGTCCACACTCGGGACGAGTGTGCCTTGCCGTGAACTAACCAAAGAGTCCACACTCGGGACGAGGGTTAGTACTAACCAGAGAGTCCACACTCGGGACGAGGGTTAGTGTTAGTTCAAACCAGTGAGTCCACACTCGAGACGAGGGTTTGGTTTCTTCCATTGATCATCATGTTTCGTTCATCCGGCAGTTCATTTATACGTAGTTGTTCTAGTTTTCGTATTCGTGTTCTTATTCGTGTTTGTGTTCATAGTCATTTGTCTTGTCCTTGTTCTTTCTTGTTTATTTTCTTGCGCATGATAAAACTGTTAGATAGGCATGTATATTATATATCTTGCTATGTCCTCTGAGGACCTGATGATCTCCTCAGGTTTAGCGATTGCATGGAGTTAGCTAGTAGTTCTGAATGGCAGAGGATTTGCGGTTCTTGCGGGATTCAGGTATCGTTATTGTGTTTATTATCCGTTCATGCTTTCATACCTTATCATGAGATATCATGTTTCTTGATTTCGTTTTAGACTCTTGTTATTTCCTTTAGAGTCTTATCGGACATATATGCTAGTGGGCTGCAGACCACGACCCATAGTGTGCATTCATGTTTCATATTCTTATTGTGGATTGAGATATAGATAGCATTGCCATGATTTGGCAGTAAACCATAGCCTTGACAGCGTTTACGTATTCGAGATGGGCTGGAGTCCGCTCGATGCGTAGCTGGGCTTGCTCACGCTCTCGCGTCCGAAAGGCGAGTGCGGGTCGTGACAAATTTTTTTGGTGGTCCATACAGGTCAGAGCATATCGTATCGGTTATGTAACTGTACCGGTACGAGCCTGCGACAATGACTAAATCCTAGAAATCTCAATCCACTCTGCCTTGAAAATTCTCCTAGAAATTCTCTACGTTCTTGAAAACTCCATATTTGCTCTCGACTATACTTCTTTGCTTCCCGTACCATTGATTCTCGTCCATCTTTATTTCGAGGGAACAAACGATCATGCTGTCTAGGATCTATCAGAAATCCTTAAATTATAGTATATATATATTGCTTGACTATTGAATATTGGTTGTTTATAGATATGAGGATTATAGATACCATACGTTCTAGATATCTTTTGGTAGACTTGCTAGCAACTAGTTAGAAGACTTTAAGTGACCGTATTTGGAGGTGTAGTGTGACGAAAGGTGGGTAGAAGTGCTCGAGGATTCGTAGTTAACAAAATGATTAGGAGGAGTTTATAATTTTTGAGGAATTAAATATGAGAATTTGAAGGAAATGGTAGGCTTTGATTTTTAAGGAATAGTTACGAATTAGAATTTTGAGGACGAAATTATTTTTAAGGTGGGTAGATCTGTAGCCTCCCTTTCCGAAATTTTTGAAAATATTTTTATTTATTTATTTATTTGATTGAAATGGTGATTTGTAAATTTGTTTTTATTAATAATTATTTAGTTAATTATTACGGTAGATGATTTTCGCCATGGTTGAGATTGGAAGTACAAGGTGACTAGGAATCATGGCACGGATAGTGCAGTAACGTGCTTTGACTAGTGTTTAGCCATGGTAGGGGAATGCCAAGCCATCGGTGTGTCCTAACTAGGAAAACCAGGCCAAGTTATAACATGACCATTATGAATAGTTTAATTATTTATTATTAGATTTATTGATTTGTAGAAGAGCCAGTCGTACCAAAATAGCCCTAACTTGACCCGAACCGAGCCCAAGCCCGTGTTGGCTTATAGTGAGTCCTAAGACGACCATGTAGGTGTATTTTTATATGTGTACAACTAGTCCCTAAATTATTTTGGCTATTAATGTACGTTTTAATTATTTGGATATTTGCACAAAAGTTGGCATTTTATTATTAATATTGTTTTACAATATTTGTATAATTTTCTGGACCCGGATAAAAGTGAATAGTATAGATTCACCAAACCACCATTTAATTATTTTAGTATTATTTTATTATTTCGGTGGTGATTAAATAAATATATTATTGCTATTAGATATTATTACTTGTAAATTGAGTATCTATTGGTATATAAATATATAAGGTATATATGTATATGGATGTGTGTAAAATAGATATATTTGTGTATATAAATATAGATAAATATTAAATGTGTGTGTATATATATATAAATATATATGAGTGCATAGTTTGTCACTCTGGAACTTATTATTTAATGTTTCCTTTTTAAGTAAATCATTAGTTATGTTTTCTGCATAAGTCAAATATGTCATAATATTAGTTGCATACCTAAGAATATTTCAGTCTTATTCTTTCTTTTTCAGTGTATTAGTAGAAACTTTTTGTTGCCAGACCGACCTGTAGATAGTTTTGTTCAACTTATGTCAAATTGATTACTTCAGTGGTAGTAGTTATTATTAAATTGCTTATTTGTTCGGCACATGATTTTTTTCCATTTATACAGTATCTACTTTACTTATGTGACAAAACCTCCTACTGTTGGCTCGTTTGAAGCAATAGGCTTCGATAGAAGGAAGCAGTAATAAACCAGCCCGGGCCCAGTCCTACGCTTCCCAGCCAAGGGCCAAGCCCAGCCCGTTCAGCCAGAAACTCGCGCCAGGCCGAACTCTGCTTCCCGAGCGGAACAGAGCAAACCCGAGTGGTATATACACTCGACGTGTATATATCAAAATCGAGTAAAACCCTAATCCCGATTCCGTCGACCCCAACCCCAGTCCCCTGGCGCACCACCCTGGCCACGCGCGCCGCCGGGGGGGCAGCCGCCGCCGGCCGGAACGGTCGCGCGCGCGCGTGCGTGCGAAGGGTCGGAGATGACAGCAGCGTGACGAGGACCACTTCGCGTGGTGTTTTCTCCGCGCATGGTCGACGGTTCTTCGAACCGTTTGTTCAGGTATGAACCCAATATAACCCTTTTTAATCTTGTCCAGGTAGTTTGTAGGTAACTGCCATAGATTGGTCGAGAAACCGACGCAAAGTCGGAGGAAAATCTGTCCCGAAACAGGACCGAAAGCAGTCCAATCACCCACCTTCGATGATCGATTCTGGTCGATCCAGTGACACATTAGAAAATATATTTAAAGATACTTTTAGACAACATGTAGGGCTTCGAATCCCTTCTTGCGGAATTTGAATTCATCGACTGAGCGTCGAGAAATCGAATCCCAAAGTTTCCCAAAAACCTGTTTTAAAAACATTGAAATTGTTCCACACGACGTGCGTCACGCCAATCCGGACGACGTGGTCGCGAACCGAAAGCATTGAAAGCTGCATAACGGTTTCATGGTCGTGTGGGCTTTGACGGAATTCGAATTGGTCGCGTGTGCGCGACGAATTTGATGCGTATCCGTCGAAATTCACCGTATCGTGCACTTTGTAAATTCTCCAATTACTTTGTGCACGTTCGTCAGATCGAGACGAAACTTGTGCCAACAGAATCGTATCATTTTTCTGGTCATGTATGCCAAGTTTGGTCCGATTCTGAGACAGTTGATAAAATTGCCGTATCGCGGGCCCCCCCGGTCCGACTCAACGGGTGATTATGTGCACGGCCCGCCAGAATCCAACTATGGATATATGGTTGAGTTCGTATCGGAAAACCAAATCCGTAGACATGTAGTTTGACGACTTTAGGGACCATTGACCCTGGTACGCTTTTCGGTGCAAAGCGGGTCCAACGGCGGACATCGTTTTTGACCGAAATTATCGTTTTACCCCTGTGTCCAGAATTGGACTCAAGGACAGGCAATCCTAGCTAATTTGGCTATTCTGAGACTGTTGGCATTGTTTGTTTCAGCTTTCGGAGACAGTTGTGATGACTTGGACGTTATGGCGTACCAGTTGATGGTATTTATTGGTTCTTCGCGCTGCCTCCAGGCAAGTATACCTTGCCTTCCTCTACAGTTTTACTTACATTCATTTCCTTTCCTTTTTCAGTCATTTGATTGTTTATGGACATGTGCTTTTCGTGTTATTTTCTGTGGAGTTGTTTTTATTATTTATAGCCATGTTCATGTTTTGGCCTTGTGTTTCGCATTTAGAGTTTCTCGTCAGTACCTTGCTTGAGTCGTGTTATAGAACAAGTACGTGTAAGTGAACTGCTAAATTCTTGACATTGTTTTCTTGGCACCAGAGAGTCCACACTCAGGATGAGGGTGTTTTCCTTGATCTGTTTACATCCGTGAGTCCACGTTCGGGACTAGAATGTCGATTATTTGCACCAGAGAGTCCACACACGGGACGAGGGTATAGACTTGACTTGACTTGCACCAGAGAGTCTACGCTCGGGACGAGGGTGTTTACATCAGAGAGTCCACACACGGGACGAGGATGTAGTATTTGTACCAGAGAGTCCACACTCGGGACGAGGGTGCCTTGCCGTGAACTAACCAGAGAGTCCACACTCGGGACGAGGGTTAGTACTAACCAGAGAGTCCACACTCGGGACGAGGGTTAGTGTTAGTTCAAACCAGTGAGTCCACACTCGGGATGAGGGTTTGGTTTCTTCCATTGATCATCATGTTTCGTTCATCCGGCAGTTCATTTATACGTAGTTGTTCTAGTGTTCGTATTCGTGTTCTTATTCGTGTTCGTGTTTGTGTTCGTAGTCATTTGTCTTGTCCTTGTTCTTTCTTGTTTATTTCCTTGCACATGATAAAACTGTTAGATAGGCATGTATATTATGTATCTTGCTATGTCCTCTGAGGACCTGATGATCTCATCAGGTTTAGCGATTGCATGGAGTTAGCTAGTAGTTCTGAATGGCAGAGGATTTGCGGTTCTTGCGGGATTCAGGTATCGTTATTGTGTTTATTATCCGCTCGTGCTTTCATACCTTATCATGAGATATCCTATTTCTTGATTTCGTTTTAGACTCTTGTTATTTTCTTTAGAGTCTTATCGGACATATATGCTAGTGGGCTGCAGACCACGACCCATA
Source organism: Iris pallida (assembly GCA_029216955.1). Taxonomy (NCBI): domain Eukaryota; kingdom Viridiplantae; phylum Streptophyta; class Magnoliopsida; order Asparagales; family Iridaceae; genus Iris; species Iris pallida. The sequence goes on from JANAVB010041019.1 coordinate 2,593,711, forward strand.
GTGTTCATTCATGTTTCATATTCTTATTGTGGATTGAGATATAGATAGCATTGCCATGATTTGGCAGTAAACCATAGCCTTGACAGCGTTTACGTATTCGAGATGGGCTGGAGTCCGCTCGATGCGTAGCTGGGCTTGCTCACGCTCTCGCGTCCGAAAGGCGGGTGCGGGTCGTGACAATTACCTATTGAGAGTTAGATCTTAATGCAAATACCTAGAAATGAGTCCTTTTACCAACTTGCTATGGTCCAAGATCCTCCAATCCTCGCTAGCTAGCCTCAAATGATCTCCTTTACAGCAAGGGAGTGCAATGCCAAAGACTAGGCTCAATTTGGAGGTGATCTGGAGAAAAAGGGATAATTTTGGGAAGAACACAAATTAGGTTTAAAGGAGGCTATGAAAAGAGGATGTAATAAATGTGAACCTTTATAGGAGGGAGGCTCCTTGGCCGGCCACTATAGCTTGGGTTAGGGTTTAGATGCAATGTTAGGTCATCGGCTCTCTAACAATGAAATTTTTAAGCCTCTAGCTAAAGGCCCAAGTAGATATTAGGTTGACCTAAAATATCTAACTTAGCTAAATATCTAGATATTTCTAACTTAGCCATTAAGTTTGTAATCCTCTAACTTAGTCTATAGGATCATGACTAACATCTAGGTTAAGGGAAAATTAGGTCAAGGCTCAACACAAAGATTAACACAATATTAATTATCAAAAATTCAAATTAAATCCAATAAATCATAAATGACTAAAATATCCATAGGCTAAAAATGTGGTAGTGACAGGCTCAGTCACCAACTATCCAATTCATTCCATTCATCATAAATTCTAATATCCTTCATGTTCAGTCCTAAATATTGGGCTTTTGATAACTGTCCTGTATTGCCTATTCATTGTTCAGTCACATGTTCATGTGTGGTCCACCTTACCTTGCTCAATTGAGTCACTGCCTATATTGTTCTATTCTCTCTACACAAATTGATAAACCATGGTTTCACTCATTTATATGTTCAATTAGTACATTTGTGCCTGTCCTCTTCAATAGGATATGAGACATTCCATTGCCCTGCCCTCATTCCTTATTGTTTAGTTCTTGGTTAACCCCATCTTGTATATAGATTAGTTTTCCTTTATATATGTATCTATCCATGTAATCAGTCCTTGTTCATACTGAAATATCCAGTGAAGCATATGTTCTATCCTCCATATAGTAAGTATCAAACTACTCATCATAAATTGATCTGTCCACTGTCATCATAGGACCAAATTACGTATGGATTGTGAATGCAAATGATTCACTGCTCGAGTATCAGACATTTGGTAATGTCCTGTTCTGCCTTTAGGAATTTAAGTATCAGACCATGCTTGGTTCCAATTTCATTCCTTAGTGTCCATTATAGAGGATGAGAGTTGGGTATTATACTCTATAAGTGGTATTGTAGAGTATACATGTTCAACTATTCCTAACTAATATGTACCAGACTTTAGCATGCATAGCCCTTGGTATCATAACCTGTGCAGTAGCAGACCATGCCAATTGGTTAGACTTTGAACCAGTTCAACCCTTGAACTTAAAATCCAGTACTTACCTAGTGAGTATTAGTCTTTGTCCCTTTTGAATGCATTATATAGCCCATCCCCTTTAACTAATTTTGTCCCAGTTTACTGCTGTTCTGATGCTCAAGAGTTAGAGTGTCCAGAGGGTGAGTGGCTACTGTGCAGTGGCAGTGGACAGTAGAAAGTTTAGTCCAGGTTTGTATTTTGTTCAGTCTTGATGTAGGTTCGGCCAATATCTGAACATTAAGTTCACTTTTTCCCCACATATATTGCCCTATTTTTAAGTTTAGTCAATAGCCTTATTAGTCCACTATTTTAGTATCAGATATTAAATAATTAGCCATATCCTTGGTTTAGTCCAGATATTGGGGATGGGGATACTTTATATGATAAGCCTAATATATATTATGCATGTTTGTTCAGTTGAAACATCCTGGATGAACTATTTTGTTCAGTCTACTAAAGTTACATTGGGTTCAGATCTGTATTGGTCCTGTCTTATTTTGTATGCAAGTAGATACCAGTTGGGTTTACATGTAAGGGAATGCTTCATTAGATTGAGTTTTGGGTATTCACATATATTCAACTATTCCTATTTGGTTTGTGCTATGCATTGGCATGCATAGCCATGCCCTTGGTACCAAAACCTGAACTAAGGGGTTACCTCCACATGGTCTAGTCCACTTGGGGTGTCTTGTTCAGACCCAATTAGCATACCTCATGTGTTTTCTTGGTTAGTTCTTAGCATTAACTTATATATCTATATGTTATATATATACAATGTCACTAGTAGGCAGGTTATGTTGATACCCTTTGTGATATATATTATGTATATGATATGGTATATGAGGTTGAGATTGGGGTAGCATTTGATAAGTGGTAATGCAGATACATATTATATACATAGGTATTTAGCTTATAGGTATGCATGAGATATATTCATATATTATATGTATATGAGATATGGTAGCTTAATACATCTAGTGATCTATAGATGAGTCAAATTAAGGTTAATTCTGATTTTGATACCAAGTTGACCAAAGTTGACCAAATAGCTAAAGTTTGACCTAGTTTGACTAGTATTGACCAAATTTGACTTCATTGACCTAGAAGTGGCCTAGCAGCATGTAAATATCATTTTTAAATCATCCGTTTAATCTAGAACACTTTGTAACATATATTTCTCATTATAGGGCTCTGTGACTCCAGTTCGAATACCAATATTCAATTTTTTCTTAGGATATCAGGCGAGTACATTCTCTATTAGTTTTCATTCATAATAGTATCTATATTGCATGTTCTAGACTACTTTACTTAATGTTGACACATTGTTAACACGGATTGGTACTATATGGATCTTGCCATGAGATGTTATCCCTTCATCGGATGCATCGGGTATTTCATTTTTATATACTTTATCATGTGCATCACGTACTCCTTGTACTCGTATTCTTCATGTACACTCATGTGCTTTCATGTACTCTCTTGTATTCTTATGTGCTCACATGTGCTTCATGTATAACTAACAATCATGTACGTAACGTAACTTGATCAGATCCTTATATAATAATTGGGGTAGGGGAAGTAGAAGTGGTTATGTGATTAAACCCCTCTAATGTACTCATGTATATGTCTGTTATACCCTCACGTATAATGGAGTTACCATAGATTAGTCATGTGCAACCTAAACCAATCACATAACCATTTTGTGCTTTGAAACACTTACATTTATTATAGTTCATAGATTCTCTATTCTATTTCATGTACTTAGTTTACTTATCTATATCTCCTGTATTCCTGTACTTCTTATACATCATGTCATGTACTTTACTCTATTGCAAGCTCTATATTTTCTACCATATTTTGGAACTACTTTCAGATTTATGTATTTGCTTCAATCCTGACCGGATATATTAACAAATTTTATAGAGAACCTGGAGGATTACTTGGATCGCCAGGAGGATCCAACTAGCCTAGAGGAGACATCTTTAGTTCCTAGATTAGACTACTAGAACTTTTACTTGTATTATCTCCAGCTACTTGTTATGTATTTATTTTGTACTCTGTGTGTTGTGTTGATAACACTTAGCTCTTTTCAATTCTGGATTTGTATTGAAATTTGAGATCTTTCTATCTATTCTATTTTGAGCTGTTATCCATCTTTAGTTACTTTGTGATTGAGTTATATCTTTCTGGGATTATCTTCTAATTAGAGAGTATATTCTGTACAAGTACTTTATAGTGTGTTAGATGTTGTTCAGACCTAGGACAACGTTCTACTACCGATACTGTGACATAGGCTGGACGTACCCACGATCTCTTGCCCTTTCACTGGGTGTGGATTGTGATACAATTTGACAAAAATGTCACGTTTCAAGGAAGAGACAACATATATTCCTTCCTTCAAGATGGACAATGCCTCACTCTCCATAAATTAGCTCTAGATGATATTCCTAAGATCAGTCCATAACAACAAAAGATCGTAATGATTTTTGATGGTCAAGAACTTAAAAGTGGTCTTAAGAAACAAGAAGACTCTATGCATTGGTTGTATCGGGTAAAGCAGAAGTATACCGCACCAATATTTCTGAAGGAGTCCAGCCTTTACTACAAGAGTTCTGCGACGCCATGCCAGATGAACTGCCCTATGAGTTGCCACCAATGAGAAACATTCAACATGAAATAGATCTCATCCCAGGTTCTAGACTTCCAAATATTCCACATCGGATGAGCCCTAATGAATACAAAATCCTCCAAGAGCAAGTTGAAGAATTGGTCCAAATGGGCTTGATCAGAGAGAGCCTCAGTCCCCGCGCAGTTCCCGCCTTACTTGTTCCAAAGGAAGATGGCTTGTGGCGTATGTGCATTGACAGTCGGGCTATTGATCACATCACCATTAGGTATTGCTTTTCCATCCTTCTACTAGAAGACGTGTTGGATATGCTTGCATGGTATACAATTTTCTTAAAGATCAATTTACAGAGCGGATACTATGAGATCCGGATTCGACCTGGTGAAGAATTGAAAACTGCTTTTAAGACCCGAGAAGGACTCTTTGAATGGCTTGTTATGCCTTTTAGATTTTCAAATGCACCAAGCACATTCATACGCCTCATGAATCAAGTTTTGAAGCCATTGATAGGAAATTTTGTAGTCGTCTACTTTGACGATATCCTGATCTATAGCCAGAGTCAAGATAATCATTTAAAGCACCTCACAAAAGTTCTCAATCTTCTCCGAATTAATAAACTCTATGTCAATCTCAATAAGTGTAGCTTTCTTACTAACCAACTTATTTCTTAGGATTTGTTATTAGTGCCAATAGCCTCAGTATTAATGAAGAGAAGATTTGAGCAATTCGTGACTGGCCCACTGCCAAAGACAACGATTGAAGTTCGAAGCTTTCATGGTCTCGCCAATTTCTTTCGGTGATTTGTTCATAACTTTAGCACAATTGTGCCACCATTAACATAATGCATGAAGAAAGAAAAATTCATCTGGACTCCTGAAGCTGAAGCCAGTTTTATACTCATCAAGGAGAAGCTATCTACGATGCTAGTCCTATCACTGCCCGACTTTGACAAACTGTTTGATGTCAAATGCAATGCCAGCATAGTAGGCATTACTTCTGTACTAATACAAGAAGGAAGACCAATTACTTTTTGTAGTGAGAAGCTAACTGAAGCTCAGCAAAAATGGTCAACTTATGAGAAGGAGTTCTACTCAATCGTACAAGCCATCAAAGCATGGAAGCACTTCCTCATCCAATGAACATTTATCCTACACACAGACAATAAAGCTTTATCTTTCATAGACAATCCTCATAACACAAATCGAATGCATGATAGATGGATTTTTTTCTTCAGCACTCCTCCTATAGCATCAAGCACATGGCTGGAGTTCAGAACAATGTAGTTGATGCCTCAAACTGTCCGACCTCCTCATCACTTTACATAAAGAGATCGTTGGGTTTGAATACCTCTATGAACTCTACCTAGAAGATAAATATTTTTGACAAGCATGGAAAGATTGCCAACCTAATGGAGCTGCAAATGGATATCACATCCAAGATGGCTATCTCTTCAAAGTAAATCATTTGTGCATTCTTCGTAGTCCCTTGCGGGAACATATTATCAGAGAGCTCCATGGTGGAGGCCTCGGTGGACATTTTGGCCGAGATAAGACGCTAGCTATAACTGAAGAAAGATATTATTAGCCTCAATTAAGAAAAAAAGTTGAGGGGCATGTCTGCAGTTATCCTATTTGCCAAGTTGCCAAGGTCTATGAACAGAATACTGGTCTTTATATGCCTCTTCCAATTCCTGAAGGACCTTGGGAAGACATTTTCATAGACTTTATTCTTGGCTTACCACGAACACAGTACAGTGTTGATTCTATCTTTATCATGGTAGACAGATTCTCTAAGATGGTGCACTTCATTCCTTGTCGTAAGACATTCGATGCGACTCATATTGCTCTTATTATCTTTCAAGAAGTCATGCATCTTCATGATGTGCCAAAGTTTATCACTTCAGATAGATATATGAAGTTTCTATTATATTTTAGGAGAACATTGTGGAATATTGGATACATTACTACAATATAGCATTACTAGTCACCCATAAACTGATAGACAAACAAAGGTCATGAACCGCACATTTGAAAACATGTTGCAAATCTTAGTTGGAACACGACCTAATCAATTGGATCTAGCTTTATCGTAGGCTAAATTTGCTTCTAACTGCATGCCTAACAGATTAACAGAAAAGCACCGTTCGATATTGTCTACTCACATCGTCCTCGACATGTTTTTGACCTTGTGTCTCTGCTTAAGACTCTGGGTCAAGACATTGGTGCTGAGCATATGTTAGAGCGGCATCAATTAATATATAATGAAGTGAAACAACAACTTGAAGAATCTTATGCAAAATATAAAGCAACTGCTTATTAGTGCCGTCGCCGCGCCGTAAGGTCTTTCATGAAGGGGACTTGGTCATGGTTTACTTGCGTAAGGAATGTTTTCTTACTAGCATCTGCAATAAATTGGCGAAGAAGAAGATCAGACCATTTCAAGTGCTATGCAAGCTAAATGACAATGCTTATGTGATTGATCTTCCTGAAGGCATACAGATCTCTCCAGCCTTCAATGTTGTCGATCTTTATGAGTACTTTCCAACTGATGAACCGCTTTATTCTGAGAAGAACTCAGGGATGAGTTGTTTTGAAGAAAGGGAGATTGACGTAGCGTAGAATCCTAGTCCCTCTAGGATTCTTTTTTTCCTCATTCCTCTTGTATTCCTTTTTCTTTTTCTTTTCTTTCTTTTTTAATAATCATTTTTATGTTAGGATTTTTATTTTCACTTTATCTTTATTAGGATAACTTTTATCTTTATTTAATTAGGTTGTCATAAAAGTCCTATAAATATGCATCTTTTGTATGCAATTGAGGGATAAACTTTTAGTTCAATAAAATTCTTCTTCAAGTTCTGAGATTTATTTTCTTCTTTTCTTGGTCGTGGACTCGACTATTCTGTAGATTCAGAAACGGTCGCTTGAGGTTTTCAAGCAAACTTCATGCTGACCCCTCATAAGACCATCCGTCGAAGTTTTTGCGGCACTATTTAGCTCTCATAAATTATTGTTGATCCGTTATCGTCCTCACCGATCGACTTGGCCATTGCCAAGCATGAAGGTAAGCCCGCTCCGCTATCATGCTACATCAGAGTGATGATGATAGAAGAGATTGTAGAGGCCATGTCCATAATATGGTGGAAAATACGACAACAAGTTTGTCTTTGTAGTATTTTTTTTCAAAGCCAAATACTGTTGTTACTGTCATCCTTGTATGGTGGTCCAAACTTCTACTACATCGACCATGTGGAAGTTTATTCTTATCGGAAGAGAGCTTAGGGAGCAGAAGATTTTTATTAAAGTTGGGGACGACACGACGAGTGTATTCTTGGATAAGTGGTTGCCGAGTAGGAAAATTGGCGCAGGGAAGGACAACTGCGTTTGATGATGATTCGAAAACTATTCACGTAGGAGGGAGTGGCAGACGTTGGATTGATTGGACTCGAGCTTAGGTGGATATCGCTGCAGAGATTATTCGAAAGAATATTGTTTTGAAGGAGGTGAACGACATGGTGGTTTGGGGGCTGACGGGGGATGGTAAGTTTTCTATTAGAACGACTTGTGAGGAGGTCAGAAAAAAGAATGAGATGTTGGATAAAATCTTGAATATTTAGAACAAGTGCATTTTTCTACATGGTCGATCAATCTTTGGCTTATTATCTTAGAGAGGATTCCGACTGATGACGTGGTCAAAAAATATGGATTTTCTAGGGTGTCCAAGTGTCGCTGTTGTCTTTCCCCGCAAGAGAAAACTAGTGTTCATATATTCATAGAGGGGGATTTGGCCAAGGAAATATAGAATTTTTTCATGACAGCTGTGGCGTTTGATAGGCAAGCAGGGAATATTCTGAAGATGATGGAGGCATGGTGGAGGGGAGGGGAGAGATCTCATGCAGGTTATAGTGGCCATTATTTTTTGGGTGCTATGGAAGAACAGAAATAAAGCTAGATATAAAAATTATTCGTATTCGGTAGGACATATTATTCAGGAAATTATTCGACAAATATCCAAATTGTTGTGTAGATGCTGTCATTAGTGGAGAGACACCCCAATTTCTTGCTGGAGCTGGTCCAGAGGTAGGGGGTTTTTAGTCTTTGATAGGCCATCTTTTAGGCGGTTTCTAAGTTTTTCTTTGGTTTGAGGTTTTTGGGTATAGGTCTCTTTTGTTGGCGGAAGCTTTTTTGTTGCTCCTGTAATTTTTTGTGATATATATACTACACCCTTTTTGGGCTTATATATATATATTTTTTGTGATATATATACTACACCCTTTTTGGGCTTATATATATACTACCATACATCCCTTGGAAAAGGATGTATCGATACATCCAAAATTTGGACCGTTGGATGTTGATCCAATGGTTCGGATTGAATAATAGAGTAGAAACATCATTTAATGCTGATTTAGAATTTTGACCTGTTGGTAACTTGCTTTAGCAGGTCATTCTTCACTTTAATTTTTTCAATGAACACCCTAAATTAACTCATATTTACTCTCTCTTTCGTCCATCCAATTTAATATTTTATACATCAACGTATAAATTTTGTAATTTTTTTGGGTTACAGGCCGTGGTGGTGGTGGCCGTGGTGGTGGTGGTGGAAAGAGAAACGGAGATGAAGAAGGAAATAAGAATCGGTCCAGATCGCGTCGAACGTCGTCGAGCCCTCCTAGAACAACGAGGAGTACCAGCTGTGCCGAGAAGAATCGGTCTGCTTCGTGTCGGACGTCGTCGAAACCTCCTCGAACAAGAAGAAGTACCAACGGCGCCGCTCTAATTTTACTGTCCATGCCATTGTCAGAAATCTTATTTTTCATCTAATAATTTAATATTTTGTTAATAAAGCTACATGTCATGGTGGTGGTGGTGAACTGAGGAAACCTGCTTCTGAGGTCGGGTGGATCATCTGCTCACATATTTAAAAAAAAAATCTGTATTGATCGGACGAAATATTTTTTACTTTTCTAATGATAATATTTTCGAAGAAATTTTTTTTGGACGGTGAATGGCCATTCTCTTTGCTTTTAACACGGAGAATGGCCATTCTCTTTGCTTTTAACACGGCGAATGGACGGAGAATAACCATTCTCTTTGCTTTTAACAAGGAGAATGGCCATTCTCTGTTCCTTTAACATGGAGAATGGCCATTCTCCGTTCTTTGAAAACGGAGAATGGACACTCTCTGTACTTTTAACAAAGTATGGTACATTTAGGACTGGAAATGTTCAAGTATCGTATATTTTTTTCACCAAATATTTACAGTATTTTTAATATCATTTACCAAAGTATATTTATTTAATATTAAATTATGTTCAAGAAAATCTGAATATCATTTTATCAGGCTTCTACTGTTTGGCTGCACAAAATTTCTTGCGAGTGTTTGAATATAATTAACCTACTATCTAAGAGAATTTTTCTTACATTACATTATGCATTACACTGGCATCGAATTCATACTGATGGCATCGATGTACTGATGGCAATAACAAAGGATGAACTGGCAGGATTATAATTTTGCTTCAGCAATAACAAGGGATGAACAAACAGAATTACAATTTTACTTCAGCAATAACAAGGGATGAACAGGCAGGATTACATTATGCATTAAACTGGCATTGAATTCATACTGATGGCATCGATGTAATAATTTTTTACAGAAAGCAAAACACATTAAAATCAAATAAAGTTTTAGTGATCCCAGGAATGCATCTGTAATAAGGCCATCTGTAAGCCCTAGGAATGCACCCAGGACTCATAAAATCTGTAAAAGGCATCTGCAAATCAAAGGAATACACCAAAATATCAATATCATCTGTGATGGCCAACTGCAAATCAAATAAACGCTTCAACCAAAAAATTATAATCAAATTAAGTATACTTCATTCCAAGTCCAATAAACTGTATAATCCGCGTTACAGTAATCTGCCCAATCTACGTTAGTAATTCAACATAGAACCTGCATAATTCACAATACAATAATCTAAATAAATATCATACCTACTATAAATTCAAGACCATATTATATTTTTCAAACAAATTACGAACTATGCACTTAGTACAAGCGAAAAGTTTAGTCTTACAATATTTCAAAAACAAAATTTAGTTACACCGCCAAGACCAACAAATATTCAGAACCATATTACAATTCAAATATTACTTCCAAATTGAAATAAAAGCTTCAAAACTCAAAAGATGAATCTTCATAGCCATGTCCATCTTCTTCTTCATCTTTTTTTTTCTTCTTCTTCTTCCTCAAAATATCCTTCACCTACACTTTGAGGGACGGAATAAAAAAATTATAGTCAGTATGGACTCACTGTATACGTAGAAATGACATCCGGTAACTTAAATAGAAGTATCAAAGTGATGGCTAGTATTAAAGTGTCAATGTGCACAGTGTGTATTTTTACATAAGAGTTTGGGCTAGCCCCATTTACCTTCTTCACGAGGGAAGGAAAATCTTATTCTTGGTCAGCAAATTCAACCTCTATCTGGTTAATCTTATCCAGAGTCAATTTCTGGTTGTCGGATATAATCTTCATCTCTTTGAAGACATTCTCAAAGTTTGCAGCAAAAAAATTGTATAGATCATCAACCCTGTCCTTAGTGTTTTTGATTCCATAAGTTGATGGTTTTCCAGATGTTGATGGTTTGCTTGCAGCTGCTGCCCGTTTTCCAAACATTCGAGTGAAGGTTAGTTTTCTCATGGGACCTTTGTTTTTAATATAAACATCCCTTACTAAGCTTGGGACAGAATGTTTACTAGCCATCGAGCATATAAATCCTCCGAAAGGGAGAGCTGTCCTTACAGTTGGTTTTCCCACGAGATGCATCATTCTACTGAACATGTAGGAACCTATATCCATCCTTTTTTTTCTTTCCCATAAAATAAAGAAATTTTACTCTCTCGGGATGGATGGAAAACTCATGTCTAGTAGGGTTGAGTGTTTGAGATACGTAGGCATGCAACAATTTATACAAAGTTTTTAACTGATCTTTATATACATTTTGAGGGGTCATGGCACCCACTGATACACCTGTAATCTCATGAATTGCATCCCTCATGGAAACATTATCAATATCTTTCATATCAAACTCAGGAACTGAATCAAATCCATAAAATTCGTTGATGACAGCAGCATTTACCCTAATCAGTTTCCCTCTCAGAAATACCAGTTGTTGATCCTCTTCTTTTTCTTTAATTTCAGCCGAGATATTTGAGTAAAATTCTCTTACTATTGTTTGGAAGATTTTCTCAAGACAGAATTTGTTCAGTTTCTCCAATTGATAGAATTTCAATATCTCCAGAAAAGCTTCGTCTTCGACATCATCCATCTTAATTGATCATTCAGGCATAGCAGCCTTTTTCTTGAAATATTTATTGTAAATCTTCTTAGATTTAGAGTCTTTAAAAATTTTCACCTTCTCTCCATCCTGGGACTTATTTGATGATTGCTCTTTCTCTTCTGATGAGGATTCAAAATCCTCAGAGTACGCTGATGACTCTGTATCCGTTGCCACCTTAGCCTTCGCTTGAGTACGCCTTCGATCTTCATAAGTTGTCTTCCGACGACTCTGTATTGAAGATAGATTTTTCGGTCTTTGTCAAGCAATGAGTTTTTTTAGTCTTTTTTGCAGGTAGCTTGGCTGCCGCCTCTGCTTTCATCGTCGCTGCTGCAGCCGCTGCTTTCGCCTCTGCCGTTTCGGCCTCTGCCCTAGCGACCATAATCTTGGTTTTTGTCGCCCTTGCAAGTTCTGCCCTTCGGGCCTGTATCGCATCCCTTTGTGGATTCTTTTCCTTCGGAGACGGTCGTTGTTTCTTCGACAGCATTTTGATTAGAAGAGGGTTTGGGAGAACGAAGAGGGTTTGAGAGAAGAAGAGGAAAAATTCGACCGTCTTTATATGACCTTGGGAAGTGGAAAAAATTAGAATAGTTTTGAGTCTTAAATTAAATTTATTACTATTATTACTAGTATAAGACGGTCGAATTTATTACTATTAAATTTTAAAAACTACTTTTCAAAATTATATTTATTACTATTATTACTAGTATATATCCATGTGAAATGACTACATAAACCTTTGGGATTTTGAGACCCTAATTTTAAAAACTACTTTCCAAAATTAAATTTATTACTATTATTACTAGTATATATCCTCGTGTTCCGTATAAATTATTGAAAAATTTGGCACAAAAAATGGATGTGTCGATACATCCCAAATCTGGACCATTGTAATTTAATAAGGAGAATGTCATTCTCCGTTTCAAATTAAACGGAGAATAGCATTCTCAATCGTTTTAATACTGGAAACGGCATTCTCCGTGTAATTCAACACGGAGAATATCATTCTCCATTTCAAATGAAACAGAGAATATCATTCTCCGTTTAAATTAAAACGGAGAATGAACATTCTAATGTGTTTTTAACACTGGGAATGTTATTCTCCGTTTAAATTAAAATGGAGAATGAACATTCTATTTTGTTTTTGACAACATATTTAAGAATGTGAAGTTTCTAATCTCAAAATTTCCATTTTTTGAATATTTGATTAAATTTTTGAACATATTTTTTTTGCATTGAGCTGTTATATACTCGTATTTTTTCCATCCCGAATATTTCACGTTTGACGACTTGGTAAGAAGACTATGTACTTGAATAGAGTAAAATTGAAACCCTCAAAGTTGTCCTCTAGATTACTTTGTAATCATATTTAAGATGGATTTGACGGCAAGATTGACGCTGGCAGCATAATCAATTCTATGACGTAACAAGTCATTGATGGGATATCGTCGCTGATATATGATTTGACGTAACAAGATTTGTTAATTAAAAAATAGATAAAATAGTTAGTCGCTTATAGCCGAAACCAAATTGAGTTAACAAAATATTATGTTGCATTAAATCCCAGCTTCGTCGCCGGAACATTCTCCGGCGAAGGATACAAGAGAAGGAAAAAAACTGTAAAAAACTAAAAAAATAGAATAATAAGGGGTCTACCCCTCACTAGCCTCGCGGAGGATCTCCGCAAAGTCCTGCAGGGTGCAACCCTTCCCTCGTGTTAGGGCCTCGCGGAGGATCCCCTCACACCTGCCCTATGGAGTAGGCGGCGCAACCCTTCCCTCTTCTCCAGAGAAGCCCGTTCCTCTGGAGTGATCGGCAACATGTCAAAGTTGGGCGCGGGATAAAGAGGTCGAGCGATGACCTTCATTGACAACCCGCAGGAGGTCAGAAAGTCTGCAGCCTCTGCCAGCCAGTCATGGGCCGGAGGCGATGCAGAGGGTGCTCCATGCGGAGAGGCTCGACGACGACTGGAAGAAGACTCTGAACATGGTTCCCAACTAGATAATTTTTTTGGAGCCATGTTAAATGTACAATCTACTCAAATGAATGGGGACCCCTATGTATATATATACACGTTCCTAACCGACTCTTCTTATTCCTTATTGGAAGTTGGGGATATTCAATGACCTCCAGTAACTCTTCTTATTCCAAGCTTAGTTGGTTGTGCTGTTTGGCTTTTACATGGAAGGCCTAGTTTCGAGTCTGGTGTGCGGGTTCTGTATAATTTTTCTATTGTTAACATTTCTTGGGTGCTATTATATGCTTTTAACTTAGTATGGAACAATTTGGGACGGGTAATGGCCATTCTCCGTTCCTCTAACACGGAGAATGGTACATATAGGACGGAGAATGGTAAATTTAGGACGGAGAATGGTACATTTAGGACAGAGAATGGTACATTTGAGACTGTTCTGTAGGGTTGTAAATTTTAAATAGTTTGGCTGTTTAGTTTTGTTTTGAATTTATATAAATTGGTTTTGAAGGCTAGTGAAGATGAATAGTTTGGCTATTTGGCTGTATAAATAGATTTTAAAGGGTTGTGAAAAAGAAACCAATGTTTTCGTATCGATCACCATTAATTATGGTGAATGGCACTGATACCACTAATATGAGTGGAATTTGCACCGCCAGAATTTATCTTGAAGAAGGTAAAATCTGTGTTTGAAAATGTCAAAATTTCTTCGATATGATTACACTGAGATGTTGTATTAATGGTAAAATCTATGTTGAGAAATGTCGAAATCTCAGAAGTGAGCCGTCTTAGGCGTCATTATATCACAGTCCATTTTACTTATAAAAAAATTAATCATGTAAAAAATTATTGACAAAAGTAAAATTTTGTCAAAATGGAGAATCGAACTCAGAAAAAATATCTTGCACCTTAATAAAATGAGGTAGAAGCGTATTTAACTATAATTGGCTAAAATTCATATTATAAGTTGGTGGTGAAACTTTTGAATTCCTAAAATATTTTTGAGTATTTATAAACATGATGTTATTATGTCAACTTGCATGTCATTTATGTTTAAGAGTCAAAGGAATAAAGTTTGCATGTAAGTTTTATTTTTCCATATAACATTATGTTCCAATGGTAATAAATTTTATTTTTCATTACCATTTTCTAAAGGTTATTAGTCTCAATAGAAAATAAAAATTAAAAAAAATTGTACTTCGAATCTCTTGACATATAAATAGTCACCTGAAAAAGATGAAAAGATGACAACTGACTTTATAATATTCTAATTAAAATACGTACAAAGTACGTATATGTAGACTAGTGAAAAATATAAAGAAATGCATGCATGCATGCTATATTTTCACCATTCACCCCAGGAATGATTGATGATATCTAAATCACTATACATCTCGTATCTAGGTTCCCCTGGGATTACATCATCAAAGGGTCGTTTAAACGTCTGTATTATATCACAAATTTTCCTGAGGTCATCTTCGAAGTGCACGTTGAAACACCCACGTATGTCGAGCATGCAAAGATCCTTGCAGTTGCATATGATAGATCACATCGTGTCTCCATTGAATATGCCAAATCCCATATGTAGGTGCTCGAGACGCGGCATCGAATCAGCCACGGCCTTTTCCTCCGTCTCGTTCTGCGTGTTCAGTACGAATCTGTTCCTGAGCATGAAATATGGAGGGGGCATGTTCCTCCTCAGCTTGACCAGACGGTGGCAATACTTTTCAGCAGAAAATATTCCAGTCGACGTGATATAGAGGCTGTAGCTAATGTCGAGTTCTTCCAGTACCGGAAGAAACTCCAAGTGTCTCACGAAAGTTTCATCACTCACGTCGCACTTCGGAATACGCGACACCCTCAGAAATTTTCCACTGTATTATAAAAATGGGAAAACATCAATAGAAATTAACAAAAGTATACGTAAAATTTTGTAATAGAAAAAATAAAGTATTAGAATAAGACCAAATAAAATTTTGCACTGGCCTTAAACATGCAAAACAGAAGGCTACTTCGTCGAGCTTGTACGCGGAGAAGGACCCTAGATATCCCCCACTGCGAGCCACGAGCTTCTTTACGGTCAAAATAATCTCAGCGGTTTGTTGGGTCCTCCGGCACCACTGTACCAAGTCGACGTTTGACCAATAGTCTAAGGGACTGTTGAGCGCCTTCCACCACGAACGGCAAACTAGGGCCACGTTGCACATTACCTCGTCCGTCGGTATCTCCGACAGTACTAGTATCATCGAGAGAATCTCGGTAGGGATGACGACCCATCCGCTGCAGTTGATCTTGCTCTTGCACCTCTCCATTGCGACTGTTCTTCTTCTTCTCTCCTTTGTTTCTCTCTAGTCGGATGGGTTCTCTTCTTTGGAAAAGGCTATTTAACCCCTCGTTTCGGGGGTGTAACCCGCTCGTGGAGGGGTGTGACCGAACAAGACACGAATCTATTGGAAAATAATGGTAATGCCACTATATTAATATTAGCAATTAGTCGTTTGGGCTCCCAACATATTTGGGTGATGCCATCTCCCATTATGTGGCATCTAACATGCAAGATGACATAACAGCTGACATGGCAAATTTTAACCCCAAAAGTTAATTACCCAAATTTTTTAATGTTAATGTTAATGTTAATGTTAATATTAATATTAATATTAATATTAATGTTAATGCTAATGCTAATGTTAATGTTAATATTAATATTAATGTTAATATTAATGTTAATATTAATATTAATTAATGTTAATTTAATATTAAATTATTTATTTACTATTAATGTTAATTTTAATATTAATTTTATTGTTAAATTTTGCCATGTCAGCTGTCATGTTAGCAACCATGTCATATGCCACATAATGGAAGTTGGTATCACCCAAATTTTTTGGGAGCCAAATAGCATTTTCGTAATATTAGTTTCAATTATATTGTAAATTTTAAATTAACTGAAAAGCCAATATAGATTTAATATTAATGCTACTATTAAATTTTCCCGATCATACCACGATACTTACGAATGTCGACCGAGATACCGTCTTCATCATTATCAAGTTTTGTCGTTGTTGCCAAAGGAGTCCCCATTGACTTGGATGAGTCAACTATTGGGAACCATTTGTCACGCCCCGATCCGGGAAATCGCTCGCCCTCGCTAGATTTCATCCGAATCATCGTCCTCGCTGGGGCATGATGCCGCACGAGCCTGGAGTTACGCTCATGCAAGGTAAGATAACAGATTCACAATAGTGTTTATAGCTCAAATTGATAACATAAGCAGTGAAAGAAAAATGTAGTATACAACAAAAATCTTTTTTATTGATAATGAACTGAAGGTTACAATGGCTCTGAATAGCCCAACTTAACATGCCAATTGGCTACAACGCTCATGATCCCTCTAGCTCACAAAGGATTACATTGTTCCAAATATTATGCCTCTTTATAGCCAATAAGTAGTCTTCGGCTGAACATCTCCATGTCGCAAGTCCGAACGCCAATACGGTAGCTCCTCTTGAACATTAAGAACTCTATGCCTCGGCATGTCCAAGCCGAGCTCTGCCTCGAGCCGAACATATCCTGAACTTGTCCACTACCGTATCCCTACGGCAGAAATAGTTAGACAGAATCTTAACATAAACATAGTGATCGTGCTCATCTCTGTCCCATTTTGCCTAGCCTGCAAGGTTAGAACTTTACATAAGAAATCAAATCATTTTACTCAACCAACCAACCGTAAACTTAAACATATGCATAAGGGTGGCAGGCCCTGCGCCTGCACCCAGCGCTAATCTTAGCCCACCGGCCCTATCTATAAGAAGGTCACGGTGTTTTGCACCGTAATGCATCTTTGGCATCCTTATGTGTAAGCCTATGATCGCTTCGATTCGGGTTGCTAGCCCAATATTCGAAGGATCCCAAACATACTGATATCATAGCTTATCACAACACTGGACGGTCGCAACCCGTCATAATGATGTGCATCATAAATACCATACATAATTTTCACCTTTGAACTACTCGGTTGATTTGGCCTACCGCGCCCATACCAGACTCCGTTGCAAGGCGACAATTTGGTTTTGCGGACACTTTACTGAATAAGGCAAAAATATGTCGTGTACAAGAGGCAGTTGGGTGCCCGTTGTTGTGGGCAATTTGGAGAACAATTCAGCACTTTGCGCTCATACTCCATCTTCGTCGGGCATCTCTCCCTCATCATATCAACTTTTCTCCTGACTATAGGCTCTAAGGTCTTCTTCATTAATTCTGCATCCACCTTGTATTTTCGTACGTGGTTTACCTCAAGGAGTTGTAGTGTGTCCAGTCGTAGGAGATAAAGTTGAATGTGAGCAGAGTATAGTATTTGATGGGTAAATTAAAGAGTGGGATGAATAGCAACTCTATATCGTCCTCCAAACCCATGACGAAGTCTACTACATCTGTTTGGAAGTCTTCAAGGACGCCAGATTTTGCGTCTGGTTCAGTGGCACGTTCAACGATGTTCTGTTTTCCAAAAACAAAACACAATATCATGAGTAATTTTTTCTGTAATTTTTTATCGGTGTACACATGAATATGGATTTTTCTGTTTAGATTCTTACAAATGTGTGGGGCATCAAGAATGCATACCACTTATGTTTTAATGTTTGGGGCGCCGACTTTTGCTTCTAGATCAATGGCACGTCCTTTGAACTAGACGGGGCACACCTTCTTTTAATGTCTTGAATTTCTCTCAGCTTCCTTATTATTAGGTTCAGTATGCCAGCCTCTATGTCTTTATAGTTGAGTATGTCTTGCAGGTCTATTGCCGACAGCTGGACTGTAACTTCATTTTTACCCTCTTTTGGCAAAAATAAGTATACAATATCACTGCACATAAATTTAGTTTAGATTAAACTAATAAAGATAGATTCTCATTATATAATTGTGAAATAAGTCTAGAAAAATTAAAAGAAAAAAAGGGTTCAGAATACATACTCTGGACACTTCGTTTTAGGAATTTCGATGTCGATGTATTGCTTCTTCAGCTCTTCATCCGTATCTTTCCAAAGTAAGAGTTGATCGCATTCCCTTAGTATGACACGGTTCTTCTTTAATTCAGCCATTTTGGCGTCTCCTCCGGATTTCGGAGCGGCATTAATCTTTTGCTTTTTATTAGCCTCCCCAACAGTATTCTTTTCCAAGGAAGTAACATCTTCAACGGCTAATGGCGCTGCTGGTTTTCTGAACCTCTTTTCCTCCGAACCTCCTCTTCTTTTGGCTTCTTTTGGAGCAGCAAGTTCAGCAGCTGCTTGAATCTTCTGACGCTGCAATGCTACAACCATGGCTTCAAGATCAAAAATTTTCCCATCCTTTTCAATGGCTTCAATATTGAACGATTCAACTTTATTTTGAAGCTCCCTTTTCTCCTCAACGATCCTTTTATTTGTTTCTCTGAGTTGCTCGGTTGTTCGCACTGAAATAAAACAAACAACAATGAAATGTATGATGTGAATCTAACACGGAGAATGACATTCTCCGTGTAATATAATACGAAGAATAGCATTCTCCATTTGGAATTACACGGAGAATAACCTTCCCAGTATCGAAATGATAGATAATAGCAATTATCCGTTTCTGTCACGACCCACACCCACTTTTCGGATGCGAGCTCGTGAGCAAGCCAGCTACGTATCGAACGAACTCCAGCCCGACTCGAGTACGTATAAGCTGTCCAGAATACGGTATCATGTCTAATCTAAACTATATCTCAATCCACAAGAATATATGAAACATGAATGAACAGGTATGGGTCATGGTCTGCAGCCCATTAGCATATTATTCGATTAGACTCCAAGAATGATATGAGTCTATAAATAAGCAGAATATATCATGGTACGTAATATAAAACATGAGTGGATAATAAAGAAATATCACAAGCAAATACCTGTATCCCTGCAGGTGTAATTACTACCATCATGAGCCGCTAACTAACTCCACGCAGTCGCTAAACCTGAAGAGATCATCAGGTCCTCAGAGGACTAGCAAGATACATAATATACAAGCCAACATGTAACAGTACAAATATACAAAGAAGTAAGAAACAATCAAGGATATCCAATGAGGCAAAGTGAACTAAGACGCAAGATCTAAACACAAGGATCCTAAGACACTGGCATGCCATACTAGAATGGCTAATAGGTAAAGGCTATAGACTGCAGTCAAGGCAAGTACTCATAATCTATAGTATCTCAATCGCAGTCAAGGCAAGTACTCACAACCAAGACGGTAGCCAATCCTAGTATAAAAATCCTATAGACCGTAGTCAAGGTAAGTACTCACAATCTATAGAATATCAAAGTCAAGTCCTACTCAAGTCATGTCAAGTCAAGTCAAGTTATAATCAAGTCGAGGGAATCGTGGTATAGGACTAGACGACTCTATCAAGGAATACAAATAAAACTAACACAGTGTAACAGATAGAAATATCACAACAGAAAGGAACAAGAATGTGCAGGCAACTAGAAATATGTAAAGTAAAACTATAACAGGATGAGTGTACTAGACATGGAATAAAGCAATCATAAACGTAAGGAAAAGAACAACAGCGAGATAATGAACATACATATAAATTATACTATACAAGCTGGCAAGGTATACTTGTCTGGTGGTAGCGCGAAGAACTAATAAGATACCGTCAACTGGTACGCAATAAAGTCCAAAATACATAAATGCCTTCGAAAGCTGAAACAGATATCGCCAACATTCTCAAAATAGTCAAATTAGCTTGGATTGCCTGTCCTTAAGTCCAATTCTGAACACAGGGGCAAAACGGTAATTTCGGGCAAAAACGGTATCCGCCGTTGGACCCGCTTTGTACCGAAAAGCGTGTCAGAGTCAATGGTCTCTAAAGTCGTCAAACTATATGTCAACAGATCCGATTTTTCGATATGAACCCAACCGTATGCCCAAAGTTGGATTTCGGCGGGCCATACACAAAATTGCCCGTTGAGTCGGACCGTGGGGCCCGTAAAACGGCGGTTCGATCAACTGTCTCAGAATTGGACCGGCATACAGGACCAGAAAAATGATACGGTCCTATTGGCACAAGCTTCGTCTCGATCTGACGAGCGTGCACAAAGTAATTGGGGAATTTGCACAGAGGCTGATACGGTAAATTTCGACGGATACGCATCCAATTCGTCGCGCACACGCGACCAATTTGAATTCCGTCAAAGCCCACACGACCACGAAGCCGTTACGAACCTTTCGATGCTTTTGATTTGTGACCATGTCGCCCGGATTGGCCGGACGTACGTCGTATCGGAAGATTTTCTATGTTTTCGAAAACAGTTTTAACAAGTTTTTCGTAGTTTTTAGAAACTGATTTAATCATGCATAATTAATGAATTTCAAAAATACAAAAAAGGTTTTGATCTCCTATATGTTGTCTATAAACCTATTCAAATGGATTTCCAAATCGGTCGATGGATTGGCTGCAAATCGCCTTCCAAAAGGGGGGGTTGGACTGTCCTATATGTTCTGTTTTCGAAAAGTTTTTCGGGAACTTCGGGTCGAATATTTGCCGACACCGCATCATTACGGTACGATGTAATTAGATGGGTTCCTAGAGGGTTATATAGGCTAGCCCTAGAAATTTATGGAATCAAAAACGAACAACCGTCGACAGAGAAAACGTACCACAAAATTGGGGCTGTAATGTCGATGTTGTTGTCGCGTGCCTTGCTATCGCGGCTGTGCACGCGGTGGCTTCGGCCGCGCGCGGTGGTGGCGCCGGCGGCGGGTGGGTCGCCGGACCACGGGGGTGGTCGTGGTGGCGTAAGTCTGCTAGGGTTTTCGATTTTCTTTGATCCCTCGCTCCCGGCTCTCTATATATACGCGTTTATATGAACGTTGTTAGCCCTGGGGGGTGGAAATCGGGCTGTGGGTTGTTGGCTTGGGCCTGGGAAGGCTTGCTGTGGGCTTGGGGCTTTGGGTGCTCGGGCTAGGGGTAGGTTATTAGGGTTTTTCTTTTTATTAATTAACATGTATATATATATATATATATATATATATATATATATATATATATATATATATATATTTTAACATGTATATATATATATATATATATATATATATATATATATATATATATATATATATATATATATATATATATATATGATAACAAATAATATACATGTATATCCATAAATAGATATTCAAAAAATTCTAAATACAAAACCTAGCAATAATCCGATCACCATTAAATATTAATACAATAATTCATATAATCAGTCTTGAGGAATTTATCTGCTAAACCCAAAAATAAGTATGAAATATTTGCACTTATCAAAATATGTCAATACGGCCGTATTAGTCTCACTACATGCTTACATGGGCTTGTGCTCAGTTCGAGTCCAGTCCGGGCTGGTTTGGTACAACCGGGTTCCCGAAAACTCAATAATATAATTAAATAATAAATAAAATCTTCGGTAGGGTTAAGTCACAACTTGGCATGGTTCTCTTAGTTAGGACGTCACTATGGCTCGGCCTTTCCTACCAGGGCTAATACACTAGTCAAAGCACGTCACTGCACTATCCATGCCATGATTCCTAGTCGTCTTGTACTTCAAAACTCTACCATTGCTAAAGTCATCTACCGTAATAATTAACTAAATAATTATTTATAAAATTCTAAAAATCCCCATTTAAATAAAAAAATAAAAAAATATTTCAAAATTTTCGAGTAGGGGAGCTACAAATCTGCCCACCTTAAAAATAATTACGTCATCGAAATACTAATTCATAACTAGTCCTTATAAATCAAAGTCTACTATTACCTTAATCTCCTCAAATTTAATTCCTCAAAATATTTTATGTCCTTCTCTAGTCATTTGGTATTTACGAAATCTCGAGAGCTTCTACCCACCTTTGGTCATACTACTCCTCAAAATACGCTCACTAAAATCTTGTAATATCCAACTAGTTGCTAACATCACTATCCATAGATATCTAGGGCATATGGCATCTATAATCTCTCAAATCTATAAACAACCAATTATTCAATAGTTAAGCAATATTATACTATAATTTAAGAATTTTTTGTAAATCCTAGACAGCACGATCATTCGTCACCTCGAAATACGAAGGGACGAGAATCAATGGTACGAAAGACAAGAAAGTATAATCGAGAGCAAATATGGAGTTTTCAAGGACTTAGAGAATTTCTAAGAGAATTTTCAAGGCAGTGTGGATTGAGATTTCTAAAGGTTTAGTCAGATGCGCAGGCTCGTATCATTACAGTAACATAACCGATACGATATGCTCTGACCTGCATGGGCCACCACAAAAACTTGTCACGACCCGCACCCGCTTTTCGGATGTGAGCTCGTGAGCAAGCCAGCTACGTATCGAGCAGACTCCAGTCCGACTCGAGTGCGTTTAAGCTTTCCAGAATATGGTATCATGTCTAATCTAAACTATATCTCAATCCACAAGAATATATGAAACATGAATGAACAGGTATGGGTCATGGTCTGCAGCCCATTAGCATATTGTTCGATTAGACTCCAAGAATGATATGAGTCTATAACTAAGCAGAATATATCATGGTACGAACTATAAAGCACGAGAGAATAATAAAGAAATATCACAAGCAAATACCTATATCCCTGCAGGTGTAATCACTACCATCATGAGCCGCTAACTAACTCCACGTAGTCGCTAAACCTGAAGAGATCATCAGGTCCTCAGAGGACTAGCAAGATACATAATATACACTCCAACATGTAACAGTACAAATATACAAAAAAGTAAGAAACAATCAAGGATATCCAACGAGGCAAAGTGAACTAAGATACAGGATCTAAACACAAGGATCCAAAGACACTGGCATGCCATACTAGAAATGGCTAATAGGTCAAGGCTATAGACTGCAGTCAAGGCAAGTACTCACAATCTATAGTGTCTCAATCGCAGTCAAGGCAAGTACTTACAACCAAGACGGTAGCCAATCCTAGTATAAAAATCCTGTAGACCATAGTCAAGGTAAGTACTCACAATCTATAGAATGTCAAAGTCAAGTCCTACTCAAGTCATGTCAAGTCAAGTTATAATCAAGTCGAGGGAATCATGGTGTAGGACTAGACGACTCTATCAAAAAATATATATGAAACTAACACAGTGTAACAGATAGAACTATCACAACAAAAAGGAACAAGAATGTGCAGGCAACTAAAAACATGTAAAGTAAAACTATAACAGGATGAGTGTATTAGACATGGAATAAAGCAATCACAAACGTAAAGAAAAGAAAAGCTACGAGATAATGAACATACATATAAATTATACTGTACAAGCTGGCAAGGTATAGTTGCCTGCTGGTAGCACGAATAACTAATAAGATACCGTCAACTGGTACGCCATAAAGTCCAAAATTCATAAATGTCTTCGAAAGCTGAAACAGATATTGCCAACATTCTCATAATAGTCAAATTAGCTAGAATTGTCTGTCCTTAAGTCCAATTCTGGACACAGGGGCAAAACAATAATTTTGGGTAAAAACGGTATCCGCCGTTGGACCCGCTTTGCACCGAAAAGCATGCCAGAGTCAATGGTCTCTAAAGTCGTCAAACTACATATCAATAGGTCAAGTTTTTCTATACAAACCCAACCGTATGTCCAAAGTTGGATTTCGGCGGGCCGTGCACAAAATCGCCCGTTGAGTCGGACCGTAGAGCCCGCAAAACGGCGGTCCGATCAACTGTCTCAGAACTTTACCAAACTTGGTATACAGGACCAGAAAAATGATACGGTCCTATTGGCGTAAGTTTCATCTTGATCTGACGAGCGTGCACAAAGTAATTGGGGAATTTGCACAGAGGCCGATACAGTGAATTTTGACGGATACGCATCCAATTCGTCGCGCACACGCGGTCAATTTAAATTTCGTCAAAGCCCACACGACCACGAAGCCGTTACGCACCTTTCAATGCTTTCGTTTTGCAACCACGTCGCCCGGATTGGCTGGACGCACGTCGTATCGGAGGGTTTTCTATGTTTTCAAAAACAGTTTTAACAAGTTTTTCGTAATTTTTAGAAACTGATTTAATCATGCATAATTAATAAATTTCAAAAATACAAAATAGGTTTTGATCTCCTATATGTTGTCTATAAACCTATTCAAATGGATTTCCAAATCGGTCGATGGATTGGCTGCAAATTGCCTTACAAAAGGGGGGGTTGGACTGTCCTATATGTTCTGTTTTTGAGAAGTTTTTCGGGAAATTCGCGTCGAATATTTGTCGACACCGCATCATTACGGCACGTTGTAATTAGATGGGTTCCTAGAGGGTTATATGGGCTAGCCCTAGAAATTTACGGAATCAAAAACGAACAACCGTCGACAGAGAAAACGTACCACAAAATTGGGGCTGTACTGTCGATGTTGCTGTCGCGTGCCTTGCTATCGCGGCTGTGCGCGCGACGGCTGTGGCTTTGCACGCGGTGGCTTCGGCCGTGCGCAGTGGTGGCACCGGCGACGGGTGGGTCGCCGGACCACTAGGGTGGTTGTGGTGGCGTAGGTCTGCTAGGGTTTTCGATTTTCTTCGATCCCTCGCTCCCGGCTCTCTATATATACGCGTTTATATAAACGCTGTTAGCCCTGGGGGGTGGAAATTGGACTGTGGGTTGTTGGCTTGGGCCTGGGAAGGCTTGCTGTGGGCTTGGAGATTTGGTTGCTCGGGCTGGGGGTAGTTTATTAGGGTTTTTCTTTTTATTAATTAACATGTATATACATATACATATATATATATATATATACATATATTAAAAATATATATATATATATATATATATATATATATATATATATATATATATATATATATATATATATATATATATATGAATATATATATATGAATATATATAAAAAAAAAAAAATATATATATATATATATATATATATATATATATATATATATATATATATATATTAAAAATATATATATATATATATATATATATATATATATATATATATATATATATATATATATATATATATATATATATGATAACAAATAATATACATGTATATCCATAAATAGATATTCAGAAAATTCTAAATACAAAACCTAGCAATAATCCGATCACCATTAAATATTAATACAATAATTCATATAATCAATCTTGAGGAATTTATCTGCTAAACCCAAAAATAAGTATAAAATATTTGTACTTATCAAAATATGTCAATACGGCCGTATTGGTCTCACTACATGCTTATATGGGCTTGTGCTCAGTTCGAGTCCAGTCCGGGCTGGTTTGGTACAACCGTGTTCCCGAAAACTCAATAATATAATTAAATAATAAATAAAATCTTCGGTAGGGTTAAGTCACAACTTGGCCTGGTTCTCTTAGTTAGGACGTCACTATGGCTCGGCCTTTTCTACCAGGGCTAATACACTAGTCAAAGCACGCCACTGCACTATCCGTGCCATGATTCCTAGTCGTCTTTTACTTCAAAACTCTACCATTGCTAAAGTCATCTACCGTAATAATTAACTAAATAATTATTTATAAAATTCTAAAAATCCCCATTTAAATAAAAAAATAAAAAAATATTTTAAAATTTTCGGGAAGGGGAGCTACAGTTTCAAATAACACGGAGAATGCCATTCTCCGTGTTATAATACACGGAGAATAGCCATCCTCCTGGAAAATTACAAATCAGAAATTTTAAATAGAAAAGATTTTACCTTGTGCATGTAGCGCTGCAATAAGAACAAAATTCAGCTTTCTCAAATCCTTCCGTTCATGCACAGAGCCCTCCATCACAATGTTGACTGCACGGTGTTGCGCTTCTTCTGCCTCGAGCTCTTTCAGCTTTTCTTTGAGTATGGCATTCTCAAGGTTGGCTGCACGTAACTGTGCTCCTTGTGCCTCCATCTCTTTTAACTTTTCTTTGAGTTCTTCATTCTGTGCAAGAATATCAGAATGATGTCTTCTCAAATCCTCCAGTTCATGCACAGAGCCCTCCATCACAACGTTGACTGCACGTTGTTGCGCTTCTTCTGCCTCAAAATCTATCAACTTTTCTTTGAGTATGGCATTCTCAAGGTTGGCTGCACGTAACTGCGCTCCTTGTGCCTCCATCTCTTTTAACTTTTCTTCGAGTTCATCATTTTGCGCAAGAATATCAGAATGATATCTTCTCAAATCCTCCAATTCCTTTGCTGAGTCGTCCATCACAGCGCCCATTTCATGATGCTGTGGTATCCGTTGTTCATCAAAATTATCCCCACCTACTTCTTGGTGTTCTTCCTCTCCCTCTTTTTCAACTTCTTCTATAGGTGGCTCATCTTCTTTGTGACCTTCTTCTTCCCCAACAGGTATAACCAGATCTTCCAATATCATCTTCGATCTCATTTTGTTGTGATATTCGGCCTTGAGGAAGTTTAAGATTTCGTACCCATTCCATGTAAAAATTCTTGGATAATCAGGAATTGGGGCGAACTTCCTTTCCACAAATTTACTATGTTCTGCAAACCAATAGAGGAAGTATATTGTGCAACCTTCCAATTTGTGAAAAGCCATTGAGTAATCCCCCCGTTCAGTTTTGCTTCTACTCCTCTTTATGCTATCCATTACATATGCCAGGATTAACCTTGGCCAGCATATACTGTTGATGACGTCCACACTGTCTACCAAGGCCAAGAATCTGTACGACAAATTTGAACCGCCAGACTTTATGAAGAATATTGTTTGGCACAAGTGGAAGATTATTAGCTTGGCCAAATCATCTGGATTAACAGCGTTATCTCTGCCACGAAGCCGTCATAACAATTCAAAGAACTTGTCTCTCACTTCCTTATTCGTGACTTCTGCGTGTTTGCCCTTAAAATTAGCCAGAAATCTTGTGAAGTGATATCTACACAGGCTCAATGATGCTGGTGGTGTGGGCTGCTGTTGTTTTTTCTTTTATCAATCTTCTGTAAAAAAACATTATTATCGCTTTCTTCATTCAGCGGTAGACCGAAGATGACTGCCATATCGTCGACGCTTGGCACGATTTTAACAGTGGTGCTCAATTAAAAGCACCCGACGCCATCTTCTTCTTCTGTGTAACTTGCAATTAAATTCTCAAGCCCTTCCGTTACCTTGGCCAATTCGGAGACGTGGACTCTGTTTTGGTAGAAAATCTCGACAAAATTCTAGAAACCGGTATTCTTCAAGGAATCAATAACTGGCTTAGGTAAACGACCAACATCTTGATTGACCTCCTCTATAAGATTTAGCATTGGCTTAAAGGTAGAACGAAAAAGTCTTGAATCCTTATTCCTGACAGATTTTTTTCTACAAAATAAAAAAATAAAAAATTAGGTCGGAGAATGGCCATTCTTATGGGTTTTAACACTGGAATGATATTCTCCGTGTAAACTAACATGGAGAATGTCATTCTCCGTTTCAAATGACACGGAGAATGTCATTCTCCGTTTAAAGTAAACGGAGAATGAACATTCTAATGTGTTTTAATACTGGAAATGTTATTCTCCGTTTCAAGTTAGACGGAGAATTCCATTCTCCGTTCCAAATAA
Organism: Iris pallida; assembly: GCA_029216955.1. Classification (NCBI taxonomy): domain Eukaryota; kingdom Viridiplantae; phylum Streptophyta; class Magnoliopsida; order Asparagales; family Iridaceae; genus Iris; species Iris pallida. Next base: position 2,621,791 of record JANAVB010041019.1, read on the forward strand.
AACGGTGAATAGAATCCTCAATCGTTTTTAACACTTGGAATGCTATGCTCCGTGTAATTGGAAACGGAGAATGCTATTCTCCGTTTGTAAAAACACGAAGAATAATATTCTCTTTCGTTTTAACTCTTGTAATGCCATACTACGTTAAATTTAATACGGAGAATAGAATTCTCCGTTTCAAATTAAACAGAGAATAGCATTATCCGTTTAAATTAACACGGAGAATAGCATTCTCATGTGTTTTAATACTGAGAATGTCATTCTCCGTTAAAGTAAACGTAGAATGATATTATTGATTTAAATTAGACGGAGAATGGCATTCCAAGTATAATTTGACAGGGAGAATGAACATTCAAATACGTTTTATGACGGAGAATGTCATTCTCCGTGTAATATATACAGAATTTGCGAACATAAACTCAAAGTTATACCTTTTGTTTGCACTTCTTCTTGCACTTATTTTTGTTTAGCAACTTTTTTCTTTTTCTTCTGTGAAACTTTCTTAGAATAGGGTTTCGGTTGTTCTCTGTCTTTCCCTTTTGGATTTTCTATAATTGGTGCATCTTCTCTAATTAGTGATGCTGTCGGTGATGATTCTGCCGCTGATACCGACATGGTGTAAAGATTGTGAATGAGGAGGATGGTTTAAAGATTTTGGAGGAGAATGACCTAGGTTTGAGTACAGAGTGGAGTATGGAAGAAGAGGAAGAATCGAAACGGTTTTTTTTGTAATAAAAGGGTTCGGGGGTGTTTTGAATTAATTAGAAGGGCAAAAATGTCATTCGATGGATGGATAAAAAGAATCAAAACTGTTTGGACTCCTTTCTGCTTAATTATATTAATTTGAAGGAAAAAATGATTCTTCTTAATAAAAAAGAATCGAAGCCGTTTGGCAAAAATGTCATTACAACTCAACAAAATAAATGAATATAATATATTAGATATAAAAGAAGAAGAAAAAAAATCATCGCCTTCCATATTCAATCACTTCAGATTGGACTCCTTTTAGTACTTTATTGTGCTCTGAAGTTGTAATCCATTCAGCAGCTTTACGTCTTTCCATTCCCGCATCAAACTGCATATAACAAACATAACATCAAAAATATTGCTCTAAAAAGTGTAAGTTTTTGACGACATATTTTCAGACTTACATTGAGAGAACGGTAGTCTAGACTACATCGGTCTTTCATGAATACAATTACAAAAATCCCACAATCAACAAAATTGCCTTGGCGGAGAACATAAGAACGATATTTTATTGCAAAAGTAGAAAAGCTGAACCTAGCATCTCTCAACTTCAAAATCTCTTCTTCGATAAAGAGATCCAAATTTGAAAGCTACAATTACCAGAATATAATATGTATTAGTATACCGCGTATCTTATACCCAATTCATAAAAATTGATGAATATGAGCTTACTATTTCTTTTATGACTGTTTTGTTTTGAATCGGATCATCTTTAGATGCAAGTGAGTCCAAATTTCAACAGTCCTTGTTTTAACCAGAACTCTTGCAAGAGTATAGTGTCCGTCCAAAAGGATGGATATATATATCTGAATCAGGATTAATTAGGTAAAACAAATTAGTAAATTTTTAGAAAATTAGGATTAATATTTAAACATAAATACATTAATACCTCGTTATAAGTGCTTAAAGATCCCATGTAATCCTGAAAATATTTGTACTTCTTCCATATTTCATGAACCTTTTTGTCGGATGTAGGTAACGTTTCTTTCTACATACACATCAATTAATACATTACGAAGGACAAACAAACGAGAAAATTGTTAATGCATACGCATTGAAGAATAAAATGCTCACTCACCGATATCCTTATTGGTAAAAACCATACATTAGCTTTATTGGAGGTTCTTTTCCGTTCCTCCGCAGTGAGAAGAGCAGAGACAATGCCTACAATCTGAATAAATCATTAAAAATATCAGCGATGGAATCGAAGTAAACATAGATGGCATCTAAGAAAAAATATACTATCTATATATACCCCAATTTTAATTCTCGTTAAAGGAGCTAAGGTCTTCATCCCAAACCGAGACACATAGATTTTGTTGCAAGACGATATTATTTCTCTAAGAAAAGAAACGAATAAATTAGGAGAAAAAACTGTTGGAATTAAATCAAAACTCATATTACTTACTCGTCAGGTCTATCATCGGCAAAAATATAGTCGTAATAACTCGAAAAACTACTAGTACAATTGCTAGACTTCGAGGTTGAATCCCTTGTTAAACTTTTCGATGGTGTGACCGGATCTAAATTTTCACGCATTCTTTTCGAAGAACTGCAAAAGTCAGTTTCTTCTGTAGGGGACAATGCGAGAATTTGGTCCAATGCTTTACTACGAGACTGTAGCACCATGTCCTCCTCATCGGAAGAAGAATCAACGAAAACCACCTTCACATTATTAAATACTCCAGATGAAGATGCCTTCTTCAAAGCTGGAGATTCTTTAATCTTCTCCAAACGCCGAGAGAAATTCATTTGTTCAATTTCTATTGAACAAAGCTTTGAATTGATCAATGCAACATCAGCTGAAATCGTCGACAGTTGATCTACAATCCTGTGCAACATACGCGGAATGAAGGTTTTATTTGGAGCTGGCAACCAATCTTCTACGTCTTCTACATTTTCCACCACACGAGTAGACATCTTGAGAACAAAAAAACTATTGTATTTCAGACAACTATTCTATGTATTTTAGAATAAACAATAGTACTATGAAACAAGAAAAATATTGTATATATAGTAAGAGAGAAGTACAAAAAGTGAGAAAGATGGAAAGACAAATAAATTTCGAGAATAGCAAACAATCTACTAGCCGTTTGATTGAGGAGGGCTCGAGAAAGATTCTACTAACCGTTTGAAAAATACAAAAGGTTATCATGATCAACTTCAATTAAGGAACTCTATAAGAGGTTTAATTCCGTTTGATTGAGGAACTCGATGAAGTCCGCCGTGAACCAGAACTTCTTCTTCTTTCCTTCTTCATCTCCATTTCTCCTTCCACCACCACCACCATGGCCTGTAGCTTTATAACAAAAATATTAAATTGGTAGATGAAACAAAAAACTAATTACAAAAAGATTACTAAATCAAAATTAAACAGAACACATATTCATAGAAAACATGAGATTAAATATGAAAGTGTCACAGAAGCAATACCACAATTTTACAACAACTAAGCAGACTCTGCTAAGCAATAACCAAAATTAGGGATTGTGTCCTCCTTGGATTTAATTTACACAAAGAAGAGATTTGAGAGAATGAGCTTTTATCGGCTTCCTAAATGTACCATTCTTCGTCCTAAATGTACCATTCTCCATCCTAAATGTACCATTCGTCGTCAGTGTCATCATCTAGATCGCCAGCGATGGTGGTGTCGTCTACATCGCCTACAGACCTAGACACACTGTGTCCTTACGGATTGTGTCCTCCTTGGATTTAATTTACACAAAGAAGAGATTTGAGAGAACGAGCTTTTATCGGCTTCCTAAATGTACCATTCTCCGTCCTAAATATACCATTCTCCGTCCTAAATGTACCATTCTCCGTCGGCATCATCATCTAGATCGCCAACGACGGTGGTGTCGTCTACATCGCCTACAGACCTGGACACACTGTGTCCTTAGGGATTGTGTCTTCCTTGGATTTAATTTATACAAAAAAGAGATTTGAGAGAACGAGCTTTTATCGGCTTCCTAAATGTACCATTCTCCATCCTAAATGTACCATTCGTCGTCGGTGTCACCATCTAGATTGCCAGCGATGGTGGTGTCGTCGTCTACATAGCCTATAGACCTGGATACACTGTGTCCTTCTTTTCCGGTCGACACACAATTATTGTTTTATATACGTAGTTGCACAAAATATTAAATTACATGGACGAAAGAGAAAGTAAATATAAGTTAATTTAGGGTGTTCATTGAAAAATTGCATTGAAGAATGACCTGCTATAGTAAGTTAACAAGAGGACAAAAGTCAAAAACAGCATTAAATGACGTATCCTGCATTATTTCATCTGAATTTAATCTGAACCGTTGGATTAACATCCAACGGTCCAGATTTCGGATGTATCGATACATCCAAAAAGGGTAGATGTATTGTAGAATTTTCCTATATATATATATATATATATATATATATATATATATATATATTGGGATTGGGGTCCATTTTTGCCATATGGATCGGCAAAATTTCTTTGGTTTGAGGGTTTTAGGTATAGGTCTCTTTTTTTGGCAGGAGCTTCTTTGTTGCTCCTGCGACTTTTTGTGATATATATACTACAACCTTTTTGCACTTTCATATATATATTATATATAAATATATATATATATATAAATATATATATATATATATAAGGAACGGTGGGGCACCCCGACGTAGTGGTGTGGGTTCGAGCCCCCTTGGAGGCATGCCTCCAAGCACCATTAAGAATTGGACACCCTCAAAATAAAAAAATAAAAAAAAATATATATAGGGATTGGGGTCCCTTTTTGCCATATGGATCGCAAAATCATAAAAAAAAAATGGGCTTGGCTTGCCTTGGTTTGGCTTGGGTTAGGGGTAGCTCGGTTTTCTCTGTGTGTATGTGTGCGCATTGGGGGGGATGTGTTTGGTGTTATTTTGTTTGGGAGTGGTGTGTGTGGGGCGGTAGACAGGGCTTTATTTTGTTAATATGGTTTTGCTATTTTGTTAATTTGTTTTTCTAATGGGGGGAGGGGATTGGGATGGGTGGGTGGGGGTGTTGGTAAGAAATTTTAATTTGTGGAGATAGGTTAGGAAATATATGTTAGGTTCGGGTATATCCAAAGGCTAATTCAACGTCTAATTTTATAATATTTATAACCGACGGGTATTTTCTTTAACAGTTATTTCTACCAACGATTCTTTTATCTATCCTATAAATGAGAAACCTACTCTTTTTGAGAATTCCTACTTCTTTCTCTTTCAATTTTATTCTCTCTCAATCAAGGTTTCATTAAGAAGAAGTATTCATAGGAAGGATTCCGTTCTATTCCTCTTTTTTCCATTTAAAAGCTCATCTGCCACCATAGATCAAAGTCTAACAATATTATGCTCGCTTGGAGGCATACTAAATAGGTTAGCTTACGAAGGAGGTTTAACCGAAGTTCTTATAATTGATCAGAATATTACGTTTAATAGTTCACATAATTTAATTACTGAATAATTTTCTATCGATTATGAATTTATATAGTACACAATTTTTGCATATTATTATATAAATTTAACTAGTGAACTAGCATGGACGTTTATTCTTCAAATTAATATACAATCACTGTATATTAGTATTTTTGTTACTCCATCACCACCTAGAATTAATAATATAAATAATATATGTGCTTATAATAATGAAACTGTTAATGTTGGTCCAAGTTATTCTGATCAAGTTATTCCATTTACTAAAGAAGAACATATAATAAATGAAGGTAATAATGAGGATGGCTCTAGTGATAATTTAGTCGATAATATAGATGATGAATTTGATGATGATGATAATGTTAACACTCCTGAATTATTCGTCCAAAGACAATTTGAAAATTGAATTAAATTTAGAATTTTTATTAGTGACAAAGCAATTGAGCATAATTTTACCTGTTCGGCTACTTCAAACAATGCTCACAAAATTGTATATAAATGTAATGAATCAAGTTGTAATATCTAAATCTATTAGCGAAGGCGAAACATTTGTTATTGCTACGTTAGAAAATCAACATTCTTGTTTAGGTGGACATGCAACAGGTAGTTATCCATTAGCTACTGTTGTATGGGTTAAAAATAAGATAATTTATAAAACTAGAGATAACCATTCGTATAGTCCATAACATTTTGTCAAGGATATATATATATATATATATATATATATATATATATATATATATATATATATATATATATATATATATAACATCGAATACGTATCAAATATTCCAAAGCTTGAAAAGCTAGATAAATTATTTTATCTAAAATAAATGGTAGTTATATAATGCATATAGTAGTCTAGAACAATATGCTTTACAATCATAGAAACAAATCTAGGTAGCAGATGTTTTATAAATACTACACAAATTAATAGTTTTGACAGAATTTTTATATGTTTCAAGGCATGCATTGATGGACTTTTAAGGAAATGTTTACTTGTGATTAGTACTGATGCTAATTTTCTTTCATCTAGATATCAAGGTATCTTATTTATTTCTTGTGCTCATGATCTTAACTATCAATATAATTATATCAAATTGCCTGTGCTGCTGCTGAAAGTGAAAACATTGATTCTTTGAGCTGGTTTTTAGGCTAACTTAGAGCATCTTTTGAAAGTTATTTTGATGCATGGAATAAAATAACATCTATATCGGATAAACATAAAGGATTAATAAATGTTATGTGCTACTTTTCCATATTTGTCTTATTTTTTCTGTATTCAATATTTTAAACAAATTTGAGATCAGTAGAAAGATTAAAATATTTTCGATGTAGATTAGATTCTCTTGCAAGATGTTGTAATGAAACATATGTGAACTATTGTTTTGAAAAATGTAAAGTTGAAAACATGAATGTTTATAAATGGCTCATTGGAGTAGGAGGCGATGAAACACGTGTTTTAGCACACTAGATAACAGCTTATGCTCCTTGTCCTAGATTAGATATTAACACTTCCATCCTTGTTGAATGGTTCAATAACTGGATAGAAATTTGTGTTATAAACCAATAACAAAATTACTTGATGGTATACGAGCCAAGATTATAAAACTTTAGATAAAAATCAAAAAAATGCTAAAAATCTTGAAACAGATTAACGTCCGAAGATGTTTGAAACTACGACATGTATCAATAGAGAAAAACATTACCTGCAAGTATTGAGTGTTGATAGTTATATATTTGAAATAGCATATAGCAAATATATAAAACATACATTGTTCGTTTAGATGAAAATTATTGTTCAAGTTTAAAGTATCATACTTGTCTTCCATTTTTATATGCATGTTTTGCATATAATTCTTGCAATATTAATATTGAAAGTTATTATCCTAACATTTTTTTAAGGAAACACTAAGATGTGTATATGAGTCACACTTGGAACCAATTCCAGTCCCCTACGATCTTCAAAGTGCATTGGATAAAGGAGAAATTAGAGTGCCAGTTATGGCACAAAGCTGGGAGGCCAAAAAAGAGCCATATCATGGCAAAGGACTTGGAGATAAGGAATCTCTAATGTAGTAACTGTAATGAGTTATGACACAATAGAAGGAGAAGTACTAACAACCAAGAGAATGAAGGCATCCAAAATAGTTTTATGTTTTCTTTTTCTTAGTTAAGTTGTAATTTTTCTGAGGGAAGTTGTAATATAAATCGATATTGATACTAAATAGAATAACATTTTTACTAAATAGAGGTCATTCATCAACTGTTATAAAGTTACATAAATCTCGTCTACGTCCCCTGGCATCCTGTAAATAATTCTTACTCTCAAGCTCCCTAAGATTGAGCCAGCCTCTCCTCTTTGTCATATTTTCGGGGGCCGCTTCACCACCTTCTTTATGGGTATCATCATGTTGAGAAGGTATCGGTGCCGTTGGAGTCGTCAGGATCTATGTATAATTGAGAAGTCTGGGGGAAAATATGTTATCTCACTAAAAAGTATCCTTTCCACCCCCATTGAGAAGTATCCTGACCACCCCATTGAGAAGTATAATGACCACCCCATTAAGAAGTTCCTCGGCCACCCTATTGAAAAGCTTCTTGGCCAGCCCATTGAGAAGTCCCCTCGCTAGGCCTTTGTGAAGTCCCCAGACCAGCCCATTGAGAAGTCCCCTGACCAGCCCTTTGTGAAGTCCCTTCGTCAGCCCACTGAGGGCTACCCTGACTAGCCCATTGCGAAGTCCCTTCGTCAGCCTGCTGAGATGAAACATCATCAACATGCTGAGGTGGGCTATCGGGCATGTTCTAAGGTGTGACAGTGTGCCTATTCCTAAGGGGACGTGCATGTCACGGCCTAATAACGCCTACTAGATAATCATCCGGGATATGTAATGGAGGGTTTGGGAGAGCGAATCTGCTTATATATAATCACAAATTTCTTGTAGTTTCATTCTCCACATATCAGGATTTGAATTTTTGATTGCTTACAGAATACTTGGAGCGTGAAATATTAAGACTTGGCTAATTAATTGATATAAATAAGTACTGTAGAAAATAATTAAAACAAAGTAATACGTACCATCCCAACCAAATGATTACAAAACCCACACAATGTGGAATCATCTATAGGTTGAGGATGGAATCGAGGCTCCTCGAATAAATATATTCTATTACTTACACGAGGAGCTCCCCACCAAGATCTATATACATTATCACCAACAATTGCATAAATATGAGCATTTAATTTTATTATGATTTAATTCAAATAGGATTTTTTTAAATAACTTACCATCTCCTACAACCACCATGGGTTGAGAAAGATGTGCCATACCATGTGTCTCAAATCTAGAATTCTAAGAAGGAATCAAATTTTTGGCTATTACAGTTGCACTCGCTCTACCACGATTTAAACATGATGGATCGTCTAGAATAATCTATTTCATTCCGAATTGTCATAAAATACGATCAGGCGGGATGAAACATGATGTCTCTATGGTATATTATGTATAACCTATGGAGACTCAAAGTACAGGCAGTTATTTGTATCTAAGGAGCTTGCTGATACTCATCATGTGCGTAAGGTACCCATGTAACCTATTTGATATCAAAAAAATAATAAGTACTATAAACATAATGAATAAAGAAAAAATAATAAACATATTTTACCTCCATATACTCTAGGGTATAAATCCGCTCCGATATTTGGAGGCAACCGAGTGAACACAATGTGTTGGATCGGCTGTCGCTATAGTCCATTGTAAAGCTACCGGAAAGACGCCAACATTGGAATTAATAAGGGACACTCGCCTACCGATAGAGAAATATTCATAGGACCATACGTATGAAAAAATAGAACAACTTGATATAAGTTTATAAATTGTAACTACATATAGAAAATACAAAAAAAATCATACCTGTACTAATATCATGCATTCATTTAAATTTGTTTGACTTATACCCGTTGGCAGTACAAAATATAACATGAAGTGGGATAGATATGCCAGCATTGATGCTCCCCGTACGTGACGTGTAGATTTTGTCAAATATTCCAAAAATGGTAGATAACACAAGTTTACCTTATCTGATGACTCGGGCAAGACAACTCCACTTATTAAGGCTAGTAAGTAGGCCATTGTGCAAGAAATGACCTAAACAGGTGATAAAAAAAATCATATGTGTTAAATTAAAATTATATATATTACATAAATATTAACACTATCTGTTATATATCCAATTCTCATCAATAGAGATCTCTTCGTCATCAATACGATCTAGGTGCATGAAATTGCGGTGGAGCAAGCTAAATGTGACTAAGCTTTTGCCTTTTAATTTTGGTGGCTCCGCATCTAGGTACTCCATAATTGCATCATTACCAGAAAATAACTCATCAAATATTATAGGTTCACCCGATCCTAAAATATATTCTATATCCGCTAGAAAATAGTCATTTCTCCAACTGGTAGCTAAAATGTATTCTGTTCGGGCCACCAACGCTCAACTAGACTGAGAATCAAATCTATATCATGACGTGGAAAACATATCTCGTCATGAAATCCAAACATTTACACCAAGGCCTCTGGGTCGCTAGTCAAATTCTAACATCCAACTGGTTCTCATACCACCATGAATCTTTCTCTCGCATGTGTACATTATCACTATAATCATATAGCTATATAAAAAATATATAAATTTTATTACTACTAGAGGCATGTCAAATATAAATAAATTATAATAACTAACACAATTAAAATTTACTCTACTTTTCAAAAAAACCAAACTTGAAATATAGGACTCACGCTGCTGGATAATCAAACCTGTGATGGGCCCTCCCAGAATACATCCATCATTTTGCCTATCCATCTGTTAGCAATAGAGTCAGATTTAATTATACATATTCTAAGATAATAAGCAAAATAAAAATAAAAATAAAAATAAAAATAATACATAATTCAAAATTAAACCTTTTCTATTTGATCTCCTTCTCTCTTTTATTCTTTCCTTCTCTGTTTTTCTCTTCTTTTCTGTTTCCTTTCCTTGTTTGTTGCTCCTTCTCTTCTTCTATGTTTTTCTCTTCTTCTTTGTTTTCTCTCCTTATTTGCTGCTGCTCTTTCTCTCTCGCATCTTATGTAATGCTCTTACATTGTAACTAACCTACCTACTCACCCACTCTAACCTAACAGATAGGAACGAAAGAAAGCAAAAAGAAAAAGCCAAAAAACAAAAAGTAAAAACCATAAAACAAATTATCAAAAAGATAGAAAACAAAACTCATCCCAACCCAGCCCCAGCCCAACCCCAAGCACAACCCCACCCCACACATGAGCTGTAACGCACAATGCCAAAATATGTAGGACCAGGAATAAGAATACATGCCAGCAGCTCTTCACCAATGGGCCAAACTACACAACAAGTCCATTAGAAAAATACTTAAGCTGTAATTCATGATAACATCCCAAAAACACAACACAGTCCACATGTATATATCGAATCACATCCACGGAGTAATAGACCACAAAGAGATCAAGTCCAATAATGATAAAATGCTAAAATCCAGTAGTAAAGTACCAATATCTGTGCAGGCAAAACGACATCCCGAAATCACAGAAAAAGAAACAAAGTAATAACCGATTACAAGTCTGATAAAATAAAAGGAAATAATGTAGCAAGTCTAAATAAGAAAAGACATGATCACAGAAACTCCTCTGGCACTATCTCGTTCTCTTATGCCGGTACGTCTCCGGTCTCAGCTCCCAAACCATAAATCTTCGGATAATCTTCTGCATCGTCTAAGCCTTGGAAATAGCCAGGTACTCATGGGACTAGCAAGGTACATAATATATATGCCATGGTATAAATATAAAAATATAAACTAAGGCGATATATGTATCCGGTCTACATGCTATGCAAGTGATTTTTTTTTAATAGAATACAGACCTCTCCACTAAGGCTTATAAGCACCTCAGTAGGATATTGTCCCTAGTACTATATCTTGGAACCAAGGAGGATCAATCTCGACAGTGATCATCCCCTATGCTGCTACAGAGCTAATGGATCACTAAATAACAGGCCACGCGACAATAGGTCTGATATTGTAGTCAAGTTCTCCCCAATCCCATGTATATAATCTAGCAATATCAAGTATGTACAGTCATCTCGATAACAATAGCAATAATGATGAACAATCTAGAATGCTAATACAAGGTCAATACCAAGAATAGTCATGTAAACATCGTATCATGAATGTGTCGGTATCCTGTGGTCAACCGTGTCAATGGACACGTCAATATGCACGTAATACCTAAGTTAATACTCGGTGTCATCATCATCACATTGGTATTCGTCTACAAAATAGACACTAAATATCAACAATCCTACATCAAGCAATGCTAACAAACAACAACTATGATAGAAAAAAGGAACAATCTATAACCACGACAAGGTACACTTGCCTGTAACTGTTGTCTGAAGGTAGGCTTGACCAACTCCGGCCTCCTCGTCACTCCTTCCTTGAACACCTATAATAATACACTATTATTAATATTCTATATCGTCTTACCATATATATATTGGAATTTATTTATAAATATCTATATATTATCAAAATTACGGTTTCAATGGTGGAACCCTTCCACAATAGGTCCTATGTCAATACTACACATTGATACCATGATTTGACCTACTAATTTAGCCCCAAAATAGTAGTTAGTAAAATTATTAAATTCTGTAAAAATACCAGAAATTAGCTAAAATAGTGGATTTAACATTAAACCTTGGTGATACGACAAATGTCGAGAATTTTAATAAATAGCAGATAGACTCAAAACCTAACAAATAGATATGTGTTGGAAAGTTCTCGATATCTAGTTTCTGAATAAAAATATTAGAAGATCAAAACTAAAATTAGGTAGGCAAAAAATTGCTCGCAATAGAACTCATCGATTATAGACACCTTGTCGTAGAATCGACGGCACGGGCAAACCGCTTGGAACTGTGTGATCCAATGAACAAAGATTAAATTAGACACATAGAGCTAACTTATAGTTTTGGTTTGAGGTGAATTGGATGAGAAAAAGTAGATGAAACCTTGTCTATAAATCGACTAACCTGTTGTGATGTTCAGATTTTGATTCGACGGAGTTTCGACCCAAGTAAAGCATCGTGCACCTCTCTAATGACCGCAAGATTATTCCTACAGTTCTAGGGTGGAAGAGAAGATTGACGGGGTCTTAACAGTGGTGCTGGTTGGCACGAAATTTGAGGTAAAATCGAGTTTGGTGGAGTAGGGGGTTCGGCTATGGGGGTCGGCCTTGGAGGGTTGGCCGCGCGCACAATAAGGGGATGATGGGGTATTGACAGTTATGAGGGAGAGGGGGATGTTTAGGGTTTGATAGGTTTTTATATTACAATTATATACAGGGGTTTGGGCTTTTGTTTGAACTAATTTGGGTAGGATTTAGCTCTCCAAACAGAACTAAAGGTAACAGATTTCCTATTTTATAGAGTTGTTTGACCAAGTCAAAGGTACAAGGAATATTGCACATGGCGGCAATTTTATCTCTAAATTTCCCTTAAACATATGTCTATTTGGTTTTGGTAATCTTAGTTAGGCTATAACTAGTAGGGTTGACTAAGTTAGGGTCCGAGTAGCATTTCTAGTCAAATTGGACTCAAAAATTATTTTAATGAGTCTGATGTGCCATTTGCAAATAAGTAGCACTTGGAAAGTCAATTGGATGGTACACCCTAGACATGTCGTAGACTTAAAATGGATTAAAATCATATATTGGGTCGTACGGCTTTAGTCTATGTCAAGTCCCGAAATCAAATTGGAAGTTGGGTCTAGAATTATGATAATTGATCAAATGGCCTAAGTTGACCCAAAGTTGAGCAAAGTCAAAGAATGTTGGAGAACAAATTTGGATGGGACGTGATATATCAAATTGAAGGTGGACGTGTCTAGAATTCAAATATGGAATTGGATTCGAGAAAATGATATTTGTTGTGCTTCAAAATTCCAAGCTATGATAAACTACTTATATGGTCATTATTGACTTTAATATCTAAAATATCCATATAAAATAATTAAAAAATAAATTCCAAAAATTAGGGGGCTTACAGCCTACCTACGTAAGAAAATTATGTCCTCAAAATTAAAATAACACTTATGAAAATTTTGAACATAAGAATAATTAAGCTAAAACTTACCAAAATTTGCGAATAAATGGGGATATCGCTCACGCATGGAATCTTCTCACTCCCAAGTAGATTTTCCTAGAGAATGGTGCTTCTATCCAACCCGAACTAGTCTAATCGTATTCCCTCTAAACATCTTCTCACTCGTATCCAAGATACCTACGGGCTGCACCTCGTATAATAAACTGGGTCCTACCACGATCGCAGAGTGATCGACCACATGACTGGGATCAGTCACATACCTTCTCAACTGTGAGACATGGAACACATCATGCACTCCCTCTAGGGATGGAGGTAATGCAAGACGATATGTCACCTCTTTTATATGCTCAATGATATCGAACGGTCCAATATACCTTGGATCCAACTTTCCTCTACTCCAGAATCTAATGAAGCCCCAAGTCGGTGAAATCCTCAAAAATATATGCTTTCCCTCCTTGAATTCCAATGGTCGACGACACGTATTCTAGTGCCCCACTCCTCGCGGTCCACTATATAATACCTACGGCTTGCTGACTCAGTCTCGAACTGAGTATTTGGGAAAACCTTTGCCAGTATCGATTGATCACGGATGAAATGCAATGAACCTTTCCAATTGATGGATTGGCTTATATTGAAATAAATCCAAGAGTTTTGTTGGATGTTTTCTTTCGCTGCTTGGTTTTGATGAATGCATTTTTGAGTTGGTTTTCGATGATTGGTTTTCATTGTTCGCTTTCATCGCATATCGCATTCATTCCGAGTCCTGAGAGAAAGAGACCGAAGTATGCTAATCAGATGTTGGTGCCTATGCAGGGGGATGCATGAACATACATAGGACGTGAACAGCGCATGAAGTCCCTCCTTCTCTCAACTAAGATTCATCTTGGTGAGTTGCTTCAACCGAACAGACATTGATCTGTACGCCCTAATAAAATGATCTCTAGTCCACTCTTTTGTTGTGTTTCGCTGATCAACGATACCAAACCAACAAAAGATAAGAAACAAAGAATTGAACTTAGATGCTAATCAAAGAACAGTTGCCTTACTCGTACTTGATATGAATGAATACAAGTTTTTATTCTGCTACAAGATATTGCTGTAAATGTTGCTAAAGTCATATGAAAGAGACGATACGGCTTGCCGTATAGAGAATAAAGAGTAAGACGAAAATACAGAGAGTTGCATATGTTGTCATAATAGAGATTTATTTGATAGAGTGCATTCATGCATTTGGTCTCGGACAACTTGTGTACACAGGGCCAATCCTCACGACCAGTTTGGGGGCACCTGAGCTGCTCGGCCTAGGGGGGATTAGAGTAACACCCTGCGGTAAAGAAACCAAGGGGTGTATAGAGTGTCCTTAGCGACGAGTTGAACCCAAGAGTCACAGCGGCTAATCACGGGGAATGACCCGTGGACCAACATATAGTTAGGTGCATTTATGAAATCAGAGTACATTGCAACCTAACAAAAGATACAGAATTCAACAGTATGCTTTTATATCATAAGCAAATTGTGCTAACCTGTCTTGTGCAGGGATGACTGTCGGCGATGGTAAGATTTATTATACAGTGCGTTCTGCTGCTATGTTTCTTATGAATTGTTAAAAAGAATCTAGACAAGTAGAAAGATCACTAGTAAATGTTAGCTTCACATGTTGATTTAGTACAGAGATTTGCGAGTTCGGCCAAAAGCTGCTCGCCAGTACATGATGTGTGCTGACCCACGTTGTGGGCATCTTTTTCAGAAAGCAAAGGAGACAGGGGGATTTCAGGAGAGGCACTAAAGCTCGTCTAGCCCAGTAGAGCTGCGGATTGCCTCGAAGCTACTTTTTATTTCAGTCAAATTACAAGTTTTCATTTCCTTTGAAGGTGTCTTTTCAATTCCAGCTCGTAACAAAGGGATATCATGTATGGGCATTGTGGCTATTTTCAAAAAGACAGTTTCAAAGAGAATCATGTAGCCAATTATAAGGCAAAATCTGAGTTGCAAAGCTTTGTACTTGTATTCCTATCAAGTTTATAAATAAAAAGAAGTATTTCCATTTCAAATCTCTGTGTCCAATATTTGATATTCTGCAATGAATGGGTGCGTGTGTGTGTTTTTGCTTGACTAGTTGTTTTGTGCAGGTACATGGCCTTGTACAAGTGCAACTTAGGCTTGCACGACATCACGCCTTAGCGAGGACGATCGACCCCGTAGGGATCCAGGCAAGATAGACGACCCTAGCGGGATCGGGGCGTGACAAAGTGGTGTCAAAGTACGACTTTATGTCTTTGGCCTCTTGCAAATATCATTTTCGAAAAAGTATATAAAGTATTTTGATGGCTTTCAAAAGTGTCCCGATTTTGAGTTATGAAAACCAATGCCCCATACAATAAGTCCATAATATTTTATGAGGCTGACAGAAGTTATACTCTTTTGAAGAGAAATGGCCCCTCCTCGACAAGCTTCCTCGACAGATCCGATAGAACGGATCATGACATTATTGGAATTACAGAGACAGGACAGTGAGGAATGCAATCAAATACAGCAGGCCCGAATAGAGGCCCAGCAGAAACAGTTGGAGTCCTTGACTCAACTTGTCACGGTGCTTGCGGCAAATCGAGATACCACCGCAGCGACTAAACCAACGAAAACGCCCGAGATTGAGCCCGTAAAGGGTGACGAACCCCAGCCGACACAAAGGCACTCTTTCTTTAAGCCAAAGGACTTCTTAGACGCGAAACCTCTGGAATTTGAAGGCAGGACATCACCCGATAAGGTGATGGACTGGATTGATAAAATGGAGAGTCTGTTCGCGTTCGTAGGAGTTCCGAATGGCAAGAAGGTAGTTTGTGCCGTTTTGCTTCTATGGCTGTGGGCGAAGGATTGATGGAAGGTGAAGAAACCAGAGCTGCTCGCAACAGCTAGGGGTGGAAAGATTTCTTGGGCCTTGTTCAAGAAGGCATTTTTGGAGCAGTATCTCCCTTCTGCTATCAGCCAGAAGATGGAGAATGATTTTATAACATTAAAGCAAGGAAGCATGTCCATGGAAGATTATGAATCTGAATTTGCTAAGCTAGCAAATTTTGCTGCTGTGATGTCACCAACAGAGAAGGCCCGCATAAATCGGTTCATCCAAGGTCTAAACGATGACATTCAGTTAAGTGTACTGAATCGATAATGTGGGACATATCCTTAGGCCTTTGAGCCACCGCAGCGACTAAACCAACGGGAACGCCCGAGATTGAGCCCGTAGAGGGTGACGAACCCCAGCCGACACAAAGGCACTCTTTCTTTAAGCCAAAGGACTTCTTAGACGCGAAACCTCCGAAATTTGAAGGCAGGACATCACCCGATAAGGTGATGGACTGGATTGATAAAATGGAGAGTCTGTTCGCGTTCGTAGGAGTTCCGAATGGCAAGAAGGTAGTTTGTACCGTTTTGCTTCTATGGCTGCGGGCGAAGGATTGGTGGAAGGTGAAGAAACCAGAGCTGCTCGCAACAGCTAGGGGTGGAAAGATTTCTTGGGCCTTGTTCAAGAAGGCATTTTTGGAACAGTATCTCCTTTCTTCTATCAGCCAGAAGATGGAGAATGATTTTATAACATTAAAGCAAGGAAGCATGTCCATGGAAGATTATGAATCTGAATTTGCTAAGCTAGCAAATTTTGCTGCTGTGATGTTACCAACAGAGAAGGCCCGCATAAGTCGGTTCGTCCAAGGTCTAAACAATGACATTCAGTTAAGTGTACTGAATCGAGAATGTGGGACATATCCTTAGGCCTTTGAGGCAGCGCTACAGGTGGAACAATTTAGCCTAAGGAAGGCGTCAGCTAAAATCCAGTGCAGTCGCAATCCATCTACAAAAAGATACCAAGATGGAGAGAAGAAGGCAGAGGGGGAACCTCGTAACAAGATTGAGTGCTCTTTCTACGGCCGCCTGGGCCATGTCAGAGAACATTGTCGTTTCCTTAACAAGGAATGCTTCAACTGTGGTCAGAGAGGCCATGGTTTCAGAGATTGTCCAAAGAAAAGACATACTGCACGAAACAGAGATGATGTAGAGGAGCATGGGCCGCTGCCAGACCCACCTCCGCTCCGAGATAATCTGCACAATCCGCAGTTGCGGAATGCTAACACTGCGACCGTGCGCATCTATAGCCTCGTCTCCCTACTTAATAAAGATGGCAATTCTAGTGGAGGTGCATTTGTATCTTAAGTTTTGAGGACAAAACTTTTTCTCAGTGGGTTATTATGTAGTGCCCCGCTCCTCGCGGTCCACTATGTAATACCTACGACTTGCTGACTCAGTCTCGAACTGAGTATTTGGGGAAACCTTTATCGGTATCGATTGATCACGGATGAAATGCAATGAACCTTTACAATTGATAGATTGGCTTCTATTGAAATGAATCCAAGAGTTTTGTTGGATGTTTTTTTTCGCTGCTTGGTTTTGATGAATGAATTTTCGAGTTGGTTTTCGATGATTGGTTTTCATTATTCGCTTTCATCGCATATCGCATTCATTCCGAATCTTGAGAGAAAAAGACCGAAGGATGCTAATCAGATGTTGGTGCCTATGCAGGAGGACGCATAGACATACATAGGACATAAACGGCGCGTGAAGTCCCTCATTCTCTCAACTAAGATTCATCTTGGTGAGTTGCTTCAACCGAACAGACATTGATCTGTATGCCCTAATAAAATGATCTCTAGTCCACTCTTTTGTTGTGTTCCGCTGATCAACGATACCAAACCGACAAACGATAAGAAACAAAGAATTAAACTTAGATGCTAATCAAAGAACAGTTGCCTTATTCGTGCTTGATATGAATGATTACAAGTTCTTATTCTGCTGCAAGAGATTGTTGTAAATGTTTCTAAAGTCATATGACAGAGATGATACGGCTTGCCGTATAGAGAATAAAAAGTAAGAAGGAAATACAGAGAGTTGCATATGTTGTCATAATAGAGATTTATTTGATAGAGTGCATTCATGCATTTGGTCTCGGACAACTTGTGTACACAGGGCCAATCCTCACGACCAGTTTGAGGGCACCTGAGCTGCTCGACCTAGGGGGGATTCGAGTAACGCCCTGCGGTAAAGAAACCAAGGGGTGTATAGAGTGTCCTTAGCGACGAGCTGAACCCAAGGGTCACAGCGGCTAATCACGGGGAATGACCCGTGGACCAACATATAGTTAGGTGCATTTATGAAATCAGAGTGCATTGCAACCTAACAAAAGATACAGAATTCAACAGTATGCTTTTATATCATATGCAAATTGTGCTAACCTGTCTTGTGCAGGGATGACTGTCGACGATGGTAAGAGTTATTATACAGTACGTTCTGCTGCTATGTTTCTTATGAATTGTTAAAAAGAATCTAGACAAGTAGAAAGATCACTAGTAAATGTTAGCTTCACATGTTGATTTAGTGCAGAGATTTACGAGTTCGGCCAAAAGCTGCTCGCCAGTACATGATGTGTGCTGACCTACGTTGTGGGCATCTTTTTCAGAAAGCAAAGGAGACAGCGGGATTTTAGGAGAGGCACTAAAGCTCGTCTAGCCCAGTAGAGCTACGGACTGTCTCGAAGCTACTTTTTATTTCAGTCAAATTGTAAGTTTTCATTTCCTTTGAAGGTGTCTTTTCAATTCCAGCTTGTAACAAAGGGATATCATGTATGAACATTATGGCTATTTTCAAAAAGAGAGTTTCAAAGAGAATCATGTAGCCAA
The DNA here is from genome assembly GCA_029216955.1 of Iris pallida. Classification (NCBI taxonomy): domain Eukaryota; kingdom Viridiplantae; phylum Streptophyta; class Magnoliopsida; order Asparagales; family Iridaceae; genus Iris; species Iris pallida. The sequence goes on from JANAVB010041019.1 coordinate 2,640,867, forward strand.
TTATAAGACAAAATCTGAGTTGCAAAGCTTTGTACTTGTATTCCTATCAAGTTTATGAATAAAAAGAAGTATTTCTATTTCAAATCTCTGTGTCCAATATTTGGTTTTCTGCAATAAATGGGTGCGTGTGTGTGTTTTTGCTTGACTAGTTGTTTTGTGCAGGTACAAGGCCTTGTGCAAGCACAACTTAGGCTTGCACGACATCATGCCTTAGTGAGGACGATCGACCCCGCAGGGATCCAGGCAAGACGGACGACCCTAGCGGGATCGGGACATGACACGTATCGGCCCAATGCTTCTGTCGGTCTTGATCTGCTTGAAGATGACGCTGAATCCTCTTCTCTTTCTCAATTGTCTACATCACAAGCTCTAGTCCAAGTATCTATCGCTCTCCAATGTCTTTCCAACATACTAGTGATCTGCACTTCCTCCCATATAGTGCTTTATATGGTACCATTTTTATTCTAGCTTTGTAACTGTTGTTGTAGGAGAATTCCACCAAGTGCAAGTGATCCTTCCAAGAACCGCCAAGTCTAACATACATGCTCTCAACTTGTCTTCTAATGTTTGAATAGTATGCTCTAACTGGCCATCCGTCAGCAGATGATACGACATGCTAAACTTGAGCCTCATACCTAAACTCTCCTGCATATTCCTTCAGAAATGTGATGTGAATCTATAATCCCTGTCCGAAAGTATGCTGACTAGCATTCTAAAGAGTTTCATAATTTGTCTCATGTATAAGTCAGCTAAAATCTCGGTCGACTATCCCACTTTAAACGGCATAAAATGTGCCAACTTTGTGAGTCTATCCACAATCACCAAAATTGCATCCTTTCCGCTGGGCCTCTTTGAAAGTCAAGTAAAGAAATCCATAGTAATATGCTCCCACTTTCACTCAGGGATAGAAAGCAGTTGCAATATACTTGCGGTCCTCTAATGTTTTGCTTTCACCTGCTGACAAACCAAGCACTTTGCTACAAAGCATGTAATCTCCCTCTTTATACCATGCCACCAATAGTGCTACTTTAGGTTTCGATACATTTTAATACCTCCGAGATAAATATAATAAATAGGACTATGAACCTCATTCATCAACTCCTGCCTCAATTCACCATTCAGAACATATAGGCAATTTTTGCACCTTAATGTCCCATCCTTATGAAAATGTAGTCCTGTCTGCTCTCCAGCCTCTATCTCATATTTAACTCCTTTTGTGTGAAGACGTACTTCAAACTCTTATGATCCATAAATATCTCCATATGCTCTCCATATAAATAATGCCTCTATAGCTTCAAATGCAAAGATCACTACTGCTAACTCCAGATCATGAGTAGGGTAATTCTTCTCATGTACCCTCAATTGCCTCGACGCATAGGCTATGACCTTTCAGTGTTGCATTAATACACATCCAAGTCCACTACCCGATGCATCACTATACAACGAATCCTTCCGATCTAGAAGAAAGCATCAAAATGGGTGCTGAGGTCAACCTCTTTTTTAATTCCTCAAAAGTCTTCTGACAAACTTCTGTCCACTGAAACTCCTGATCCTTATGCATCAACCATGTCATCGGCTCTGCAATTTGTATGAACCTATGGTAATACATCACAAGTCCGAGAAAACTCCTAACCTCTGCATCAGATGTCGGTGTCAGCTAAGATTCTATGGTAGCTATCTTTTTTGGTTCAACTGGAAGTTTTTCACCAGAAATATGGCCCAGAAATGAAACATTGTCTAAGCAAAAGTCACACACTAAGCTTGTCATACAGCTTCTCCTTCCTCAATACTCCCAACACAACTCTAATATGCTTCTCAAAAAATAAGCTAGGGAGGAATAGAGATTAATGTGTTTACTACAGAAGAATTATAATACCACTAGTCGTACCATTCCATTGTAGGTATAGTATTATAACATATTCAATGGTACCCGTTGGTTTACTCCTTGCAATTTCTCCTAATAAGCTCTGCGCATCCGATATCCAAGCATTCATACTCGACTCATAATCTTACTAGGATCCATCTCTAAGAAACTTACCCGTTTCTAGCTACCCAACATAACAATCACACCAATAATCTAGCTTAATTATATTCTATAATATAATTATAAGGTTTGTCTATTTTAGTCATTTAATAAGTAGAAGGTAAGGGAACCTAAGGCTAGGTCAAACAAACCTACATACCAATTTTAAACAACGGTAGGGTCAAGCAAAGCAGGAAGGTTTGTCAAATTATTTCAAAGAACGATGTGAGGCCAAACAAGATGCATATGACGTAGTCTAGGTAAGACTCGAGAACCATATATTTTTGTGATTATGTCACGTAAAGTTACTACCACGCCATTGTACATCTGGCTACAAATAACTCTTGTTCCATAATATGAGGATGACTACAGTGCATATCTAACATGCTAGATAATACATGTTTTTGAGCTTATCTTGGCCAAATCTATAAAATATCTTCAAATTAACCTTTTACAAAAATACAAGCGAATAGATCAATATGCATAGGATATAGTTCAAGTATAATTCGAGAAACATATGTAGCCATGATGCCATTATTTGAAGTCCTGCCTCGCCAGTATTTCTTTAGCTGCAAAAACTTTGATTCCATAATAAAAGGATACATATAATTTCTTAACTTTTTCTTCAACCAATCCACAAGACACTATCCAACAACTTAGCAAAAGGAACGAGAAGAATTACTCAAGAAGTTAACATAGAAAGGTTTAGTCAAATCTCGAGTAGGGAAGAACACAAAAGCAATCATGTTGGGAAAGAAGATAACATGAAAACAATCATGTTGAAATTTTTTAGAGGAGTCTATAATCCTAATTGTGGATGTATCCTCAAGTCTTATTCCTCAATCGGTGCAAGCTTGCAGTAGTATGACTACCCTAGGTATTACCATGACTTCACATAATTTGCGAAGACTCGACCTGTACTTTTGGCTTCTAGTGTTTGTGCCCCCGCTTTCGTGATGTGATAATAAGGGAAAGATACGTCCCCTACGAAAATCTGTCTTACAAGCACAAATAAATAAGGATTACGGTAGAACATAATAAAATTGGATGCAAATCAAGCAGTCAAATGAGATTTTGAAACAAAGTCAAGGAAGGTATCAAGCATATGGATGAGATCTTATTGGTCTTTCCTATTATAATGCAGGCTCACGTCGGCAAAGTAATGTAACCGAAGTGATTTAACATAGACCCACATGGGCCACCACAAAAACATGTAAAGTCTAATCCCAAAATATATAGAACCAAAAATACAAATATATGCCAGCAGCACTTCACCAATGGGCCAAACTACACAATAAGTCCATTAGCTAAATACTTTAGCTGTAAATCATCATAATATGCTAGAAATACAATTCTGTCCATATGTATATAATTAATCACATCCACAGAGTATCCACAAAGTGATCAAGTCCAATAATGATAAAATATCAAATATGCAGCACTGAAGTACCAGTGTCTGTACGGGCAAAATGACATCCCGAAACCACAAAAAAACAAAGTAATAATCGATTACAAGTCTGATGAAATAAAAAATAATAATATAGCAAGTCTAAATAAGGAAATACATGATCACGGGAACTCCTCTGGTACTATCTCATCCTCTTGTGCCAGTACGTCTCAGGTCTCAGCTCCCGAACCATAAATCTCTAGATAATTTTCTGCTTCTTCTAAGCCTGAGAAATAGTCAGGTCCTCAGGGGACTAGCAAGGTACATAATATACATGCCAGGGTACATATATAGAAATATGAACAAAGGCAATATATGTATCCGGTCTACGCGCTATGCAAGTGAGAAACTTTTCTAGAATACCAGACCTCTCTACTAAGGCTCACAAGTACCTCAGTAAGATATTGTCCCCAGTACTGTGTCTTGGGACCAAGGACAATCAATTTCGACAATGATAATCCTCTACTCTGCAATAAAGCTAAAGGGTTACTAAATAATAGGCCACATAACAATAGGTCTGATATTGTAGTCAAGTTCTCCCCAACCCTATGTCTATATTCTAGCAATGTCAAGTCTGTACAGTCATCTCGATAACAATAACAATAATAATGAACAATATAGATTGCTAATATGAGGTCAATACCACAAATAGTCATGTAAACCTCGCATCATAAATGTGTAAGTGTCACGACCCACACCCAAAGTAGGGGGACGAGCCTGTGGGTACGTCCAGTCTACACCGCAGTATCGACGGTAGAACACTATATAGGTTGTCTATAACATACAACATCTTGACACAATATAAAGGTACCTATCATCTCCGTACGGAGGTATATAATGACATAACTCAATCACAAGACATCTAAGGAAGATAGCACAAAATATGGAAAATATGATAGAAGGAAAAATAACTGAAAATAGATGCAAGATCCCAACACAAGTTTAGAGTTAATAACATAACAGAAACCCAAAATAATATAGATACTATGACTGAAGTACCAGCTGGATCACAGTCAAGGCAAGCCTATCTAACTAGTCTAAGCAGACGGTGCGTCCTCTATAAGCACCGGCTCCACGAGAATATCCAAGTCATACTCGCCATCTATGCCGTAGGCATAGAAGGTCGAGCAATCGGCCTCTAAAACATCTGTAAACATCAACGGGGTTATCCTGTCAGGATATGAGCAAGTACAAAACACTAACAGCAGTTCCATATGAATTGACAAATTCTATAAGAGATAATCATAATGAAAAATAAGATGAAATATCAAGACATGAAATATAAACAGGATATGTAAACTGGATATCATGTCATGGTATAAAATACATAAATATAGAATGTAACAGGGATATAAGATGTATAAACGTAAACATAAACTGTGCCATGAGATATTAGAGCATTATGTGATCGGCTTGGGTCAAGATAAGGCTGTACCATCTGACTGGCTATGAACAAGAACAACAAGAACTCTGGGTCAGGCCAGCCAGCATGGAAAGCTATGAATAAGTAGGGTCAGGCTTTACCCAACATGAAGTAAGGGTATAGCTATGAACAAGTATAGGAATACAAGTATGGTATTGATCACATAACCACTAACAACTCCCTATCCCCGAGTAGTATCACTGATCCGGACATGGTACGTCATGACACGGAATTCAAAAGCAGGGGGCCAGCCCACTCCCAAATCGATGTCTATACAAATACAGAAAACAAGAAATATCATGTACCAATATACCAAGAAAGTCCAGGAATAACATCTCATGACAGGATCCGACGTATACTAGTCCATAAACCATCGTGTCGGGAATCATGTAAGACACTACAATTGAATCGGATATAACAGATATCAAGACAATAAAAATTATCAGTAAATGTACTTGCCTACGGTCCTGAGATGTCAGTGTAAACAGATGCTCAGTGAACTAACAGACCTAGAGATGAGATACCATGAGTCAAAACAGGGTTTGATAATGAAAGGCATGCTAATTTAGTTATGTTGTGTAAGTCTGAGTCAAACTAAGCCAGACTAAGTTATTCTAAGTTAAACTAGGTCAAACTAGGTCACACTAAGTCACACTAGGTCACACTAGGTCACAATGGGTCACACTAGGTCACACTAGATCACAGGAAGTTAAACCAAGTCAAACTAGGTTAATTTGGGTCAAGGATTGACTTACAGTTGACTTTTGGTCAACTGATCAACTCTGGTCAACTCTAGGTTAAACTAGACAAATGTTGACTAACAGTTGACTTTCAGTCAACTGGTCAACTCTGGTTGAGTTCTAGACCATTCTAGGCAAAGTATTGACTTCCGGTTGACATTTGGTCAAAACAGTCAACCGTAGTCAACCGTGGTCAACCGAGGTCAAACTAGTCTAAAAGTCGTATTCCTAAACATTACCAACCAAGATATCCTAAATATAGACCAATCTTGTATTTCTAAATCCGTATCTTAGTTTTTACCCCTTACCTTAATTTCCCCTTTACATTACATTTACCCTTACCTTGCAATCACGAAGGAAAATCGACTTTGCCTTGGGAGTACCCCTCCTGGTATCCTTGGATAGCAAGATACTAACATATCTAGTCATTACCAACCATAATCTCTCACTATCTCGAATATCCAATCTATCTCTTCTAGTATATTAGTTGTCTATATTACCTTAAGGTAATCTTGGTATCTTGAGATACCAAGATACTAACTTAGCCTCTATCTTAAACCACACTCACTCCCCTCGATTTACTTTCATTCATTTGTATCCTAATTCATCAATCACTTATGGTATCATGAGTATCTCATTCTCATTTTAACATCGTAGGATACTTACACTCATTCCTCACTAACACTCATAACATTATCCCACACACACACACAACTACTCATTTTTAGGTCACTTTTTGACACACTTATACACTCACTTATAGGCTCTAGAATGGGGGTTTTAATAGGATATATATAGGGTCACATAGGGGCTATAGTGGGGCTTCGGATGGGGGCTAAAAGGGGGTGAAATGGGGCTGCATAGCAGACCCATTGCTGTTGTTTGCTGCTGCTAATGTAGCTCTCACTGCTACTGTGCTTGATGATGCAGTCCCCTGTGGGGATTGCTGCTGCTTTGCCTATACTGCTTCCACTGGCAGCAGCTCCCCTCCCCTCTATCATATATATATACCCACACACACAATCTATATATATCTATTCACACTCATACAATATATACATAGACACATAAGCACATGAATATATATATAAACACACACACACATGAATATATATATATATATATATATATATATATATATATATATATATATATATATATATATATATATAAACACACACACACAAGAATATTATAAGGACACTCTAGCACATTAAAACTGAATTTAAAACATGCAAAAGTCTTAGAAGCATTTACACAAACACAAGAGTTTTCCAATTTGGGGGTTTTCATATTGGACACAAAGCCACATCCTAATTTCTTCTAGGAGTCTCCAAATGGCCTCAAACTTGACACAAATGTTGATACAACCATGGGGTAGATCCTACGGATTCAAAACTAACCTATATGCATGGGAAATCGATTTAGAGGGTAGGTTTTACCAATTGGGAGATGGATCCTAATGAATCTCCTTCCGACACGGCTCCGACACGAATATCTAACTCCACCTTGCTCCCAAAAGTTGGTAGAAGCTCCACTTGAGTGATTGGGGAAGATTGGTGGAAGAAACTATGAAGGAATGATTTGATTTGGAGATGAAATCATGGAGAAGGCTCTCTAATTTGGGGAAGAAAACTTGGAGAGAAAAAAGAGGCTAGAAACAAATAAAAAAGTGATGACTCACTCCCCTCTTGGTGTGGCCGACCATGTAGGGCTATTCCTCCTTTGTACAAAGTCCAAAATACCCCCCCTTGGTCTCCATTTAGTCAACTTAAGTCATGTTAGGGTTTTGGGGTTAAAAGGGTCTAGTTTGAGTCTATAATTAGACTAACCTAATCAAGTGGGATTAGCCTAACCTCTCTAACTTGAATAGTAGGATCGGTGGGCCATGTCTAACTAATGAGTGGGTCCAAACTAGAGTCTAAGCTACCCTGCGTCTCCGATACAAGTCGGAATGAGTTGAAATTCGAACCCGACTCAAATAACCTCCAAACAATATTATTTATGAAATAATAATTATAATATATTAAAAAATAAAAAAAGACCATTTTACCCCTACTTTTGAAAAGTGAGAGTGACAAATCTACCCACCTTAAAAAAATTTCATCCTCAAAATTTAAAACAACAAAACACAGGAAACACATGCAGAAACAAGATAACTTATACCTCAGGGCTTGAAGAGATAAGGGAAATGCTCCCGCATATCGTCCTCCCTCTCCCAGGTAGACTCACCTGGAGAGTGGTGTCTCTATGCAACACGAACCAAGGGTATGATCTGGTTCCGGAGCACCTTCTTCCGACGATCCAGAATCTCCATTGGCTGTTCTCGATAGTTGAGAGTAGGTCCCACCTCGATTTCTAAATGATCCAATAAATGGCTAGGGTCTGCCACGTACCGCCTCAGTCGGGACATATGGAACACGTTGTGCACTCCCTCGAACGTAGGTGGCAAGTCCAGTCAGTAGGCTACTGTATCGACCCTCTCAAGGATAGTGAAAGGTCCCATGTAGCGCGGACTAAGCTTTCTACCTCGGCCAAAGCGAATCGTATCACGTATCTTGGAAATCTTCAGGAATATCATATCACCAGCCTAGACATAAAATAAAACTCACCACACAAAACTAAACAAACAACACAAACAATCCCAACAAGAAACTGAAACTAACCTCGAACTCTAACGGTCACCGGTGGCTATCGGCCCAATGCCGCTGCCTATCCTGAGCCACCCGAAGTTTGTCTCTAATGAGTCTAATCTTCTCAGCTGCATCCACTACCATCTCTGGTCCAAGCAGCACTCTCCCGCCGATATCGTCCCATGACAAGGGAGTACGACATCTCCGTCCATATAGAGCCTCGAATGGTGACATCGCTATACTGGCCTGGTAGCTGTTGTTGTAAGCAAACTCTACCAGGTGAAGATGATCCTCCCAAGAACCCCGAAGGTCTAACACACAGGTACGAAGCATATCCTCCAAAGTCTGGATAGTTCTCTCCGACTGCCCGTCTGTTTGGGGGTGATAAGCGGTATTAAACTTGAGCTGGGTGCCTAAGCTAATACGCAAACTCCTCCAGAAGTAGAAAATGAAATAACTATCCTGATCTAAAACTATGCTCACCGGAACCCCGTACAAACTCACAATCTGACTAACGTACAGCTCTGCCAGCTTCTTCGTAGACAAACCCACCTTGAAAGGAAAGAAGTGGACCGATTTGGTCAATCAATCAACTATGGCCCAAATCGCATCTTTCTCTCCAGGTGATCGTGGAAGTCCGGACACAAAGTCCATGGTGATGTGCTCCCACTTCCACTCTGGAATGGGTAGTGGCTGTAGCAATCCACCTGGCCTCTGTCTCTCGGCTTTCACCTGCTGACATACCAAGCAGCGAGATACAAACTAAGCTACCTCACGCTTCATGCCATACCACCATACGTGCTTTCTCAGATCTCTGTACATCTTGTTGGCTCCATGATGTATAGAGTATTGAGAGTGATGCGCTTCCTGAAGAACCTTCTCCCGAAGCTCTCCACTCTGAACGCACAGTCTAGCACCGTGCCGCAGCGACCCATCTTCGGCTATAGAGAAATCATCGAGCAAACCTGCCTGTACCTGCTCCCTGATGCTCCTCAGGGCAACATCATCATACTGCACTGATCTGACTCTGTCCATCAACTCAGACTGAATCTGTAAGCCCCATATCTGAACCTCTATGCCTGGAACAATCACCTCGATACCCAAACTATCCAGATTGGTCAAAAGATGACGATCTGCCGTCAAATACATAGCTACTGGATATCTGCTCAAGGCATCTGCAACTACATTGGCCTTCCCTAGATGGTACTACAATGAGATGTCGAAGTCCTTCATCAGCTCAAGCCACCGCCACTGCCGCATGTTCAGCTCCTTCTGAGTGAACACGTACTTCAAGCTCTTGTGATATGTGAAGATCTCATCTCGTTCTCCGTACAGGTAATGCTTCTATAGCTTCGAGGCAAAGATAACCACGGCCAACTCCAGATCATGAGTAGGGTAGTTCTTCTCATGAGGACATAACTGCCTAGATGCATAAGCAATCACCTTCCCATGCTGCTGAAGAACACAACCTAAACCCTTTCCAAAAGCATCGCTGTAGATCATGAAACCACCTGACCCAAATGGCAAGGTCAAGATCAGAGCTGAGGTCAACCTCTTCTTCAGCTCATCGAATGCAGCCTGACACTCCTCAGTCCAGACGAACTCTACGTCCTTCCTGGTGAGTCTAGTCATCGGCTCTGCAATCCGAGAGAAGTCCTGGACGAACTTTCGATAATAGCCAGCCAATCCCAGAAAGTTCCGAATCTCGACAACTGAACTGGGTGTAGACCAAGACCCCACTGCTGTAATCTTCTTCTGGTCCACTGAGATCCGGTGCTCGATCACAACATAACCTAAGAACTCCACCTGCTCCAGGAAAAACTTACACTTCAAAAGCTTCTCGTACAACTGCTCCTTCCTCAGAGTCTCGAGCACAATTTGTAGATGGTCCTCGTGCTCCTCTGGCATCTTTGAGTAGACCCAAGATGTCATCTATAAAGACCACCACGAACTTGTCAAGGTACTGATAGAATACCTTGTTCATCAAGTTTATGAACACTGTTGGGGCGTTGGTCGTCCCAAATGGCATGACAGTGAACTCGTACTGGCCGTACAAAGTCCGAAAAGCCATCTTTGGAACATCTTCCCACTTCATCTTCAACTGATGATAACCGAACCTCAGGTCTATCTTCAAAAACACCTTCGTGCCGTTCAACTGATCGAACAAGTCATCAATCCCCGACAACGGGTACTTGTTCTTAATAGTGAGGTTGTTGAGTGCTCTATAATCGATACACATGCATATCGTACCATCATTCTTCGGTACAAACAGAACAGGTGCGTCCCAAGGTGATGAACTGAATCTGATAAATCCCTTGTCCTGCAGCTCATCGACTTGCTTCTTCAGCTCTGCCAACTCGCTGTTGTTGACCCTATAGACGTGCTGTGAAATAGGCTCAGCGCTCGACACTAAGTCTATAGAGAACTCAACGTCTCTATCTGGCGGCATCCCAGGCAACTCCTCGGGAAAGACATCCATGAAATCAACTATCAATGGATCATGTCTGCCCCGCCAGCAAAGCTCTACAGAACCCATCTACCGGCTCAGCTGCTCCCCTGGCAAACACAAACTCTGGCTCTCCCAGCGAACCAAACAAAACTCTGCCTCCTCTACAGTCAATACTAGTATGGTGCTTGCTCAAGCAATCCATACCGAGTACCACATCGTAACTCAAAAGGAGCATTATGAGCAAACACGCACTCATGTTCCGACCTTCCAGTGTAACTCTTCGCCCCTTGCAAACATTATTGACTAGGATAATGCCTCCCCAGTCATAATCTTGCAAGTCCTGCCCAGAGATTCAGCAATAATGTTGTGTCTAAGAGCAAAAGAAACAGACACAAAACTGTACGTAGCACCAAAGTCAAACAGAGCTAAAGCAGAAAAAGAATCGAGTAGAACAGAACCTGCCACTACATCGCCCAATGGCTCAGACTCCTCAGTTGCCAGTGCGAACGCTCTGCCCTAGGGTGCTCCCCTCTGATGCTGGATGAAGCACTGCTGCTGCGTCTGAAGTGGCTGACCCCTCTGCTGAACTACAGGTCCAGCTGGAGCCCTAGCATGAGGTACTCGGTCCTGCCCTCCCTTAGTCATACGAACAGGGTAACACTTCAGCTGATGATCGGACGCCCCATATAACAAGCAGACGCCCAACCTCATCACACAAACCTTCCGATTGTGTCCCGACTTTCCACAGAAAGCACACTGGATGTTCTGTCTCTGTCCCTGATGCTACGCTCGTGCTGGTGTCTGATGCTGCTGGAACTGAGGCTGCTAAAACTGCCTCTGCTGAGTGTGCTGAGTGTGAGAGCGCTTAGACGGCCCCGCACCAGAACTAGTCCCCAGAGCATCACTGTCCCTCTTCGACCTCAAACCGTAATCCTCCTTCGCAATCTGAGCGTCCATCAGGATCTGCTCAAATATCACATCGCGATGCCCAGATGTGCGGGAACGGACTACGTAAATCAGGCCCCTCCTGAATTTGTGGGCCTTCTCTCCTTTATCTTGAATCATCCCGGGAGGAAAATGACTCAGGCAGAAGAACTCTGTCGTATAGCGCGCTCAGAGCAACATCCGGATAGAACTTCTCCTTGAAGAGTCTTCGAAAGTTCTTCCAGGTCAATCCTCTCATAGAAGCACGAGGATCCGTACGGTACCACGTCAGGGCGATGTCGAAGAACTGACTCGCCGCGGCTGATACCCGCAGCCTCTTCGGCAACTCTACCAGCTCTAGGCTATGCTCCACGTCCTCCAGCCAGTCATCAGCATAGAGGATGCCCTCTGTCCCCTTGAACTCTCGGTGTACCATCTTTCTGAACTCCAGCACTGACCCAGGCCCTGACTGCTGCTGATGGGGCTCCTGGCCCTGAGCTTCCTGAATCGGAGCTGTAGCAACCCTCTCGACTGCTGCTAGTGCCAGCTGGTGAGTATTATCCATGCTCTGCCTCATCGCCTCAGATTGCTTCTGAGATGCCTCTGCCTGTGCTCGCTGAGTCTCTATCATCTGCTGGAGGAGCACAAACATTTGTAATTCATCCGTCGGTATCGGAGGTGGCGGTGGAAGAGTCTCTGGTATGAATACAGAAAGTCTCGTAACTAGAGGTAGAAGACCTCCCGGAACTGCTGATGCTACACCTGCCTAGACGGCAGGAACAGTAGGGGAAGCTTCCTCGACTGCTACTCCCATAGCCGGAGGAAAAGGTCCCACAGGGTTGGACCTCTCCGAGACGGTACTAGATCCTGCCGTCTGAGCTCGAGTAATCGTCATCCTGAAGACAGATTGAAGCAAAGAGATCAATATGGCATAAGATAAGATATAATCAAAGAAGGACAATTAATTTCTAAATGCAAGAAGAGTTGTCATGATAATCGAAAGATCGAAAATTTTCCTCAAATGTGATTGAGTAACTTCTATCATATCCTAGAACCTATATCCAAAATGCAGGCTCGTAATAAGTACTCTAAGTCGAGTACCATTACGAGATCGAACTAATTGCGACACAGGTCCTGTATGGGCCACCACAAAAATGTGTCACGACCCGCACCCAAAGTAGGAGCACGAGCACGTGGGTACGACTAGCCTACACCGCAGTATCGGCGGTAGAACGCTGTATAGGTCGTCTATACATACAACATCTAGACACAATATAAAGGTACCTGTCATCTCCGCACGGAGGTATATAATGACACAACTCAATCACAAGACATCTAAGGAAGATAGCACAAAATATGGAAAATATGATAGAAGAAAAAATAACTAGAAATAGATGCAAGATCCCAACACAAGTTTAGAGTTAATAACATAACAGAAACCCAAAATAATATAGATACTACAGTCTGAAGTACCAGCTGGATCACAGTCCAGGAAAGCCTATCTAACTAGTCTAAGCAGATGGTGCGTCCTCTATAAGCACCGGCTCCATGGGAATGTCCAAGTCATACTAGCCATCTATGCCATAGCCATAGAAGGTCGAGCAATCGGCCTCTAAATCATCTGTAAATATCAACGGGGTTATCCTGTCAGGATATGAGCAAGTACAAAATACTAACAGTAGTTCCATATGAATTGACAAATTTTATAAGAGACAATCATAATAAAAAATAAGATAAAATATCAAGACAGAAAATATAAATAGGATATGTAAACTGGATATCATGTCATGGTATAAAATACAGAAATGTAGAATGTAACAGGGATATAAGATGTATAAACGTAAACATAAACTGTGCCATGAGATATTAGAGCATTATGTGATCGGCTTGGGTCAAGATCAGGCTGTACCATCTGACTGGCTATGAACAAAAACAACAAGAACTCTGGGTCAGGCCAGCCAGCATGGAAAGCTATGAACAAGTAGGGTCAGGCTTTACCCTACGTGAAGTAAGGGTATAGCTATGGAAAAGTATAGGAATACAAGTATGGTATTGATCACATAACCACTAACAACTCCCCATCCCCGAGTAGTAACACGGATCCGGACATGGTACGTCATGACATGGAATTCAAAAGCAAGGGGCCAGCCCACTCCCAAATTGATGTCTATACAAGTACAGGAAACAAGAAATATTATGTACCAATATACCAAGAAAGTCCAGAATTAACATCTCATGACAGGATCCGACGTATACTAGTCCGTGAACCATCGTGTCGGGAATCAAGTAAGACACTACAACTGAATCGGATATAACAGATATCAAGACAATGAAAACTATCAGTGAATGTACTAGCCTGCGGTCCTGAGCTGTCAGTGTGAACAGATGCTCAGTGAAGTCACAGACCTAGAGATGAGATACCATGAGTCAAAACAGGGTTTGATAATAAAAGGCATGCTAATTTAGTTATGTTGTGCAAGTTTGAGTCAAACTAAGCCAAACTAAGTCATTCTAAGTCAAACTAGGTCAAACTAGGTCACACTGAGTCACACTAGGTCACACTAGGTTACACTAGGTCACACTGGGTCACACTAGGTCACACCAGATCACAGAAAGTCAAACCAAGTTAAACTAGGTCAATTTGGGTCAAGAGTTGACTTATAGTTGACATTTGGTCAACTGGTCAACTCTGGTCAAGTCTAGTCAACTCTAGGTCAACTCTAGGTCAAACTACGCAAATGTTGACTAACAGTTGACGTCCAGTCAACTTGTCAACTCTGGTTGAGTTCTAGACCATTCTAGGGAAAGTGTTGACTTTCGGTTGACTTTTGGTCAAAACAGTCAACCGTGGTCAACCGGGGTCAAACTAGTCTAAAAGTCGTATTCCTAAACATTACCAACCAAGACATCCTAAATATAGAAAAATCTTGTACTCCTAAACCCGTATCTTAGTTTTTACCCCTTACCTTAATTTCTCCTTTACATTACATTTACCCTTACCTTGCAATCACTAAGGCAAATCGACTTTGCCTTGGGAGTATCCCTCCCGGTATCCTAGGGTAGCAAGATACTAACCTATCTAGTCATTACCAACTATAATCTCTCACTATCTCGAATATCCAATCCTTCTTTTCTAGTATGTTAGTGTAAGTGTCATGTGGTCAATCGTGTCAATGGATACGTCAATATGCACGTAATGTCTAAGTTAATATTTGGTGTCATCATCATGACATCGATACCCATCTACAAAATAGACACTAAGTAAAAATAAAACTACGACATACAATTCTAACAAACAACAACCAGGAAAGAAAAGAAAATAATTTATAACCACGGTAATGTACACTTGTCTATAACTGTTGTCTGAAGGTAGGCTTGACCAACCCTGGTGTCCTCGTAACTCCTTCCAAGATCACCTATAATAAAAAACTATTATTAATATTCTATATTGTCTTACCATATATAGATTATATTAGTATCTATGTCTACTAGTCGTTATAACGTTGAAACAACACTATCTGACATATAAGGACCAACTTCTCTCATAAAATAATTTATAAATGTAATAAAATAATAAATTTAAATTCTGGAAATTATTTATAAATACCTATATATGACCAAAATTGCGGTTTCAGTGGTAGAACTCTTCCACAATAGGTCCTATGTCAATACTACACATTGATATGACAATTTAACCTACTAATTTAGCCCCAAAATAGTAATTAATTAAAAATATTAAATTCTATAAAAATTCCAAAAATTAGATAAAATAGTGGATTTAAATTAAACCTTGCACAATAAATAGTTTAATAGAGTTTATGAAGTATTGGCACTTTTGGACATAAAGAACATAAAAATTTTCGGAGTTCGATGATACGACAAATGTCAAGAATTTTAATAAATAGCAAACAAACTCAAAGCCGAACAAATAAATACATGTTAGAAAGCTCTCAACATCTAGTTTCTGTATAAAAATATTCAAATGATCAAAACTGAACTTAGGTAGCCAAAAAATTGCTCCCAACCGAACTTGTCGGTTCTGGACACCTTGTCGTAGAATCGACGCCACAGGCAAACTGCTTGGAATTGTCTGATCCAGCGATTAGAGATTAAAGCAGACATATAGAGGTAACTTTTAGTTTTGTTTGAGGTGTATTAGATGAGAAAAAGTAGATGAAATCTTGTCTACAATTCGACTAACATGTTGTGAAATTCAGATTTTGGTTCGACAGAGTTTTGGCCCAAGTAGCGCGTCGTGCACCTCTAATGACGCAAGATTGCTTCTACAGTTGCTAGGGTGGAAGAGAACATCGAGGGTTTCATAAGGGTGGTGGTGGTTGGCACAAAATTAGAGAAAAAATTAGGTTTGGGGGAGTGGGGGGTTCGGCTATGGGGGTCGGCCTTGGAGGGTTGGCTGCGCACACAAAGAGGGCATGATGGGGTGTTGGCAATTATGAGGGAGAGGGGGATGTTTAGGTTTGATAGGTTTTTATATTATATTTACATTACAAGGGTTTGGGCTTTGGTTTGAACTAATTCGAGTATGATTTGGCTCTCCAATCATAACTAAAGGTAATAGGTTTCCTAATTTTAGAGAGTTGTTTGATCAAGTCAAAGGTATAAGCAATATTGCCCATGGCTACAATGTAATCTCTAAAATTCCCTTAAACATATGTCTGCTTGCTTTTGATAATCTTAATTAGGCTCTAACTAGTAGGGTTGACTAGGTTAGGGTCCGAGTAGCATTTCTAGTCAAATTGGACTCGAAAATCAATTTAATGAGTCTGATGTCCCATTTGCAAATAAGTAGCACATGAAAACTCGATTGGATGGTACACCCAAGGTATGTGCGTTGTAGAATCAAAATGGGTCAAAACTATATATTGGGTCATACGGCTTTGATCTATGTCAAGTCCCGAAATCAAATTGGAAGTTGGGCCTAGAATTACGATAAATGATCAAATGGCCTAAGTTGACCCGAAGTTGTGCGAAGTCAAAAGAATATTGGGGTACAATTTGGATGGGACATGATATATCAAATTGAAGGTGGACGTGTCTAGAATTTAAATATGGAATTAGATTCGAAAAAATAATATTTGTTGTGCTTCAAAATTCCAAGCTACGGTAAACTACTAATATAGTCATTATTGAATATTTAAAATATCTATATAAAATAAATAAAAATATTTAAAAATAAATTCCAAAAATTAAGGGGCTTACATGAGCCCATATCATAATTCTGCCCCTACCCGCACCCCAATCATGAGCCCTCTTTCCCCCATTTCCAAACACACACACACAAAATCGAGCCACCCATAACCCAACCCAAACCATGCCAAAAATAATTATGATTCTATCAGTCCATATGGCGAAAACAAGGCCCCCATCCCCCGTCCCTAAACCAACAGAAAAATACAAAATTTGCAGATCCATATGGCAAAAGTGAGGCCCCCAACCCCCCGACCACCACCCCATCCATCCAAAAAAAATTTGCCAGTCCATATGGCAAAAATGAGCCCCGCATGCGCCCCCAACCCATACAAGCCAAACCAAGTAATACACGCACACACACACGCACACACACACACACATTCTGACGATCTATCTGGCAGAATTGTACGTTCATTGTAATTTTACTAAAACTATGTCATTGTCTCCAATTATCATAAAATTCCGTCTGCAACGGGAAATTTTCTGTAAAGAAGAATATAGGGGCTAGAACAAATGCAATACAACTATAGCGATGGTAGGCCTCTTCCTACCCCACAATTCAGGTGTAGATGTTGGTATTTAATGTTGAGAACAGAACGGAATAATTCGTTACTGACCGAAAGTACTCCATGAAAAATAAAGAAAGAATCAATCCAAAAATGTACAATTACCCACAACCACATTCTAAAAGAAATTTTTACATGGAAACTTAAATCATAAGAAAACCACGAGACTATCGTAGTCCAACCTTGAAAAGGCTACATTAAAAAATAGAAGTTATCATTTCAAACATTCCACGTTGATTCGGAAACGAATCACTAACTACTTAAAGCGAAGAATATGGAATATAGAGAATATATACAAGTTACCATAACGATATCACAATGTACAATATAAATTATCCCTTCTTAATCCTCCTTGAACCTCTCTCTCCGATCTGCTTCTTCTCTCTATCTCTTGAAAGTTGTATTGTTGTTGTATATCGTGTACCACTCCTCCAATATTAGATCAAGAAAACCTAATATAATATTCATCTCTACACTTCAAAAGTCTATAGCAATCCAGATCATCGAAACGGCCAAACAAATATGGCTCGCTCATAAAGAAAAGCCTAAACTGGCATATCGATCGGGACAATCGATAATATCGAGTGTGTGCTGCTGAATTCTATGCACAGAGCTTTTGGAAAACCTGAAATTCAATTTCCTAACTTTTGGCTTCTTTGGCTCCTATTTTCGAGCCCCTTCGTCGCCTACACTTTTGCGTGCTTCACCAAACTTAGACGAAGTACATCACTCTCTAGAATTTTGTCACATAGGAAAGGAACCCACCCCAATATATCTTTCCATTTCCGACTAGGTGGAGGAGCTCGTCAATCCGATGATCTTTTTGCAGTTACATTTTGCACTACAAATATTTTTTTCACGGACATAGATACAGTAAGACATGATATGGTTAAGGATGCTTTGACATATCGCCTATTTTGATGTGTCCTTGGTATATCTTTATGACTACCAAAAAAATTACTATTTAGGAAAATAAATAGATGTGAGACTGTACTTGAACGAAAATCGACATTCAGGCCACGTTTGGTTCGTAGAATTAGAGCCTTGGGAAAGGAAAGTGATTCCCTTCCTTTGTTTGGATGACAAAGGCTAGTACAATTGTTGTATCACTTAGCATGGCCGCTTTTTTTAAGGGTTATACTTTTGACAAATAGTCCCAGAGTTGTTTAGTAAAAATACATTAATAAATATATTGAAAAGATAGTTCAAATTTGGAAATAATTTTTGAAAGAAGATAAGGGTGGTTGTCAGAAACGACTTATAATGTTTTTTTTCCCCCAAAAGTAACTGCAATTCTGAAACAAGTAAGTTACAGAGAGCTTATCAAGCACACAAAAAATGAACTCGATCAGGTAGCTTGACTACAGCCTGGTTAAGTCTTGGTTCTACCTTTAAACTACATTTGGTCCACAAAATCAGAATCCTGGAAAAGAAAAGATCATTTCTTATATTTGCATGTTAATGAAAATAAGCATAAAAAAGAAAAGACTTGGAAATAAAATAATATGGGAAAATGGTTCACCCCACCCACCCGAATGATTTACACTTCCTCCAAATTTCATCTATTTATTACAAAATTTTAGGACTAAAGACAGATTGGGTCGGGCTTGAATAGACTTGAACTCAAGTCAAACCAACCCGAGCCCAACCTGATGAATCATATGTCTAGCTCGAGCCCAAGTCCAACGCAACTTCAGGTTCAAAATATGAAGCCCAAGATCGAGCCCAGAGGAATAGAAAAGGAACTCAAGTTCTTCAAGTTGGATCAAATCCATCGGGTTTATCAGACTCTACTAAAATATTTGAAATAATTTTAAGCAATATTAATATTAAACACATTTTAAATAGCAATCAAGCCTCTATCATTATAAAATACAATCTGGAATAAAATTTAGGATAAGGAGTTGAAAAGTTTTAGTAGAGAAGTTTGAAACAGTATATATGTCACATTCATTCCCAGACTTTGTATTTTTAAAATTTTTGGCAGTTAAAATTTTCTCATAAATCAAGGTCTATTTTGTGTTTCGTACTTTTGGTTTCGAATTTTGAATATTGTATTTTATTTCTATACGTGAGACCACCCCGGACCTTTAGAATAACCATTGCAATTATCATAGACCCGTACTAGGACCCGTATATAGATTTGATCCATAGCCCAGTTCACTTTTGGACCATTTGACCCTTTGTTTTCCTAGTGGCTTGGATTGGTGACATGGCACATCTAAGGGCTAAGATCATTTCCCTCCACCATATTTTAACCATCTTACACACTCTCTCTCCTCATTAATTCCATTCATTTACTTCTCCCTTTATTTCCCTCAACCAACCCTAGGCAAGTACACCTTGCCTAATAGAGTGACCATAAATTTTGTTTCCATGATCTCCTTTACTTATTTTTGTTCTATATTATGCACCCCTATATTTTCTAAAAGTTTACTATTTGGTATTTTAGGATTTGAAGGATATTTGGCCGTACATCTAAATTTCAAAGTTAAGGTTTTTATGGTTTTATGTAGGATTGATCTAGTGAAACTTATTTTTTTAGAAAACCAATTGTCTTATTTTGTAGGAAATTCAATATCATGCAGTTTTGGCTTTTACTTTGTCAGGTTTTGATTTATTTGAGAAAGTTTTGGCCATTAGAAGTTTTAGGATTTTTTTTGGAGCTTATCCTCGCTTTCCTTTTGCTATTTGGAGAAGATGACCCTCTATGCGCGCAAGAGGCCATGCGGCAGAAATGCCAAGTGGCTATTGCCGTATACACCACTGACAAGCATGCACACTACGCACATAGGTTCCCTATATACATGGACTGTAAGTGCATGCTTGTCTTGCATCCACCTATTTCGTCGCATGTGCCAGATCTCGCCATGCACTTGAACTTGTCATGCGTCTGTTTGGTGGCATGTGCCTTATCTCACCATGCGTTTGTTTAATGACATGCGCCTGATCCCTCCATGTGCCTGATTATGCTATGCACCTAATCTTGCCATGCGTTTGATTATGCTATACGTCCGATTTTGCCATGCGCCTGAATACGCTATGTGCCAGATCTTGCCATGCGCCTGATTATGCTATGCATTTGATCTTGCCATACACCTGATTATGCTATGCGCCTGGGTTCACCATGCGTCTGAGGGTGTTATGCGTGCATAATGTCTGGCTTATGTACATATCGTCCTTTTTTTATGTTTTTAATATCCTTCAACTATTTGACCTTTACCAGAATGTAATAATTTTGTGAGATGATTGGGTTGTTGTATCCTTCACGTATATCTTGACACGAGTACATACCCTATACGACACTATGGATTGTCTTTACATGTTAACCTGCTGCATTTTTTTGCATAAGGGCAATCAAGTGTGGGTTTTATCCTATGTATCGCGTATTATGAAATATGATAAGTTCACAAGTGGTAACTCATGAATAGCTCGTACTCGTAGCTTGTCATGCTAGGTCGATTCTCTAGTATCCATGACTCGAGAATCGAGAAAAAAAAAACTCGTAGGATAATTGACTAGCAAATCTCATATTATTGCTCATTGGGAGGGGAGGATAGTTGCACTACCAGCAACTCCAATCGCTTAGGGCTCAAGATGCATAGATAACCGCAATTGACGTCTGCCCATCACCTCCATAGATCTTGTGCTGTGGCACTTCTTATTTTGTTACATATTATGTATTTTTCAGTTAATACTTATGTTAATGCTCATATTATTGCTCATGTTATGTTGTTTTCTTATAGCTCGACAGCCGCTCCTTGGCGATCCAGGTTCCTATAGTGCATGTGGTAACGAAGTTTCTCACTTGCATATTTAGTAAATAAGACTATTGATAACCTTAGCTAGTTAACAAGTAGAAATAGTAGGAATGCTTGGTAATGTTCTATTGCATGACTTGTCTTTACGCTTACACTTGTTTTTGTTTTTGGTGCGTAGTTGTGAGTGCTAAGTCCTGCTCAGGTAACGGTCTGCAACCTCAGTCATGGTTAGGTCTACGGATTGTAGTCCTGCTCCAGAGTACTTATATTGTCCTTTGACCGCTTGTGGTCCTATCTTGCTCTTTAGTGATTTTTGTAGCTATCTTTCTGTTATTTTTTATTATTTTTCGAGATGCGAGTATTGGTACCGCACAAGTCTCGACCCGCACTTATAATTTTATTTTGTATTTGCCGTATTTATGAGTTTTTCTCATTTACTTTTGGCTTCCTTTGTAGTACTTGTTTATTTAGGTTCTGATCCCAGTAGTTTTGCATGGCCAGATCGACCAGAGGATACGCCACGTGAACCACTTGACACAGAGGTGGGGGCAACCCTGACAAGCCCTCCCTCAAGTTTCGTGTTGATTGGTGTCGTATCGGACATGCAATAGCACGTGCACCGATTTTGAACTGTGGTCACTGTCGCAGTTTTGAGCCTCTGAAATGGTCGTCGTATCCCTCGTGGACACGACGTGGACACGAATCAGGGTGTCAATTTCAAAGCCCTATATGCCACTGACATGAGCATGTGGCCTCTAGTGGCCTGTGTCGAGTCCTCTTGGGCTCGACATCTCCCCACGACACAACCTTTATTGTTTTTCTGATACTGAGTTCGAAATTCGTTTGGACACCTCGTGTCCAGCAATATGGATACGAGATCGATCCCCTGACACGTATGATTGTGTTTCATCTCTGTTGAACTTAATTTTGGGATTATCAATTGTATTGGGTTCGATTTCATTAGAGATTACATATATTACTGATACCATTGGGTTCACTGTTACTCCGAAAAAAAGGTTTTGAGTTTTTAGCAAACTGATTTTTGGGATTTTGATATGTGGTTGGTTGGTTTCAAATATTGAATGATAATGTGATAACTGAGAACTCAGTTTGGTAGAACCTGAGATTATAATACACAATGTGATACCTGAGTATAGAATCTGAAAATGATGCCATATGTTAACCTGTGTTCGAATGATTAAACCTGAGTACTAGTATGTTAACTGAGATTTTCAGATACAAATGAATAACCTGAGTTTGAGCTTTTGAAACTGGATATATATATATACTTTGATTACCTGAGAATTGATGTCAGGTTTCGAAATAGGCTTTGGGTTATATCCATGTGTTTAATTGATTGGGGGTTTGATAATGCATTAACTGAGATTGATGAGTATTGAACCTGAGATTTCAATGCATGTTTTGAACTGAGAATACTATATATAACCTGGGAATGTTTTAATATCAGAGTATTGTAGTTCACTATTTGTCTCAAAAATTGATAACTTAATTTGGTATTACCTGAGTTTCTAATACACATGTGAACTGAGTATATTGATACAATAAAAACCTAAGAATGAGGCAATGAACCTGAGTTGTTTGACTTAAAACTGAGGATTCAATATGTGATACATGAGTTTGTTTTGATGTAAACTGAGAACATGCAAGTATTACCTAAGATTTCAAATGAGTAAAACAGAGAACTTCACATGTTAACTGAGATCCTAATGTATGAACTTGAGATAATGCAATATGTGAAACTGAATATCCACTTTGGTAACCTGAGATTTCAAATGAAAAATCTGAGTTTAGTTGAATTACATGAGAATGTTATTTCAGTTTACAAGTGAATTCCTGAGAACATGTTTGATAACTTGATTTTGATATATGAATTAAGTATATACATGAACCTGAGAACTTGATTTGATAATACCTGAGTTTAGTTCACTGTTGTATTGAACTGAGATTGCATTAAACCTGAGATTACCTTCACTGCTGTACAGTGACACCCACATCACAAACACACACACTCTAACTCTCTATATATATGTATACAATGTTATATGCCTATATCTATGAATGTGTTGTTGTTTGTTGGTTTGATATTGGGTTAATATGACACTCACTGTCCACTCTACACTGAACACTCTACACATATACACCCTCACATCACTCTCCCTTACCTATCTTTTTCACCCTCTCTATCTATATATATATATATTTGTATTGTGATTCTATATATTGAGTTATAATATATGGAGTTTTGTACTAGTGATATGTAATGTGAGTCTTGTATGTCTAGGCTTGGGCTAGAACTAGACTTGTTTGTTAGACTTGAGTTGACTTAGATTGGACTAGTAAACCTAGTTTGACTTTACAGTTGACCAGAGTTGACCAAGTATTGACATTGGCCCAGATTGACCTAGAAACATGTAGATGCATTATACTCTTCAAATTATAATCCCTTTGGCTACATCATGACTTGTGTTGCTCTAAATAGGACTCAGATACCTCGCTTCAGACTTTATATCTTTCACATACATTCATATTACAGGCGAGTACATTCTCTGATCGTTTTATACTTGCTAGGACTTATATTCATGCTCTAGATTACTTTACTTGATGTTGTCATGATGTTATCACGGATTAGTACTATATGAATCTTTTCATGAGATGTTATCCCCCTCGAGAGCATCGGATACATCATGTCATGTGCTTTTCACATACATTATATATTCCCGTGCTTTCACTATGCATGTATACTCATGTGAATCATGTACTCTCATATTCACTGAGCTTTCATGTATAATTTATTCATGTGTACTCATTTATTGAGTTTCACGTGAATTCATGTTCGTAACATAATTTGAATGGATCTTTGTGTATTGATTGGGGCATGGGTGCGTAGAATTGGTTATGTGGATCATATTTCCCCTAGTAGATATTCATGTGTACTTCTGTAGCTTATGCATGTGCAACCCAATCCTGGTTACCTAACCAATTGTGCTCTAAATCACTACTCACTTACAGTTATTACTTATGATGTATAAATTTCCAGTTATCAAATACCTCTCTCGTTTTCAAGTATGTCTTCTTACAGTTCATATATCTTACTCTTTTGCATGCTTTACATTTTCTGCCATGATATGAAATGCGTGAGATGTATTGTGCTCGTTCCTGTCGTGATTGGACCTGTTGAAAATATTATAGATAAGACCGAGGATTCTGTACCATCTGCTATGGAGCACACCTAGATGATATCTGTGAGTTGGACCTTCAGGAGGATCCAATTATAGCTGTGGACACCATCCCTTTAGCCTAGGCTAGATAGTTAGACTGCTATCTTATTTCATTGTCTTTGTGTTGTGGATTTAGAGTTGTATAAATTTGGATGTTGATGTTGCTGTTAGTGTCGTCTAGACACTTAGACTTATTTTCCCTTCTGTTTGTATTTCATTTGAGATTTCATATCTATCTTATCGTGATATTATCCATCTTTAGATTTGTGATTGAGTTGTATCTTCTGTGATTTAGCCTCCATTTGGAGAGTATATCATATTGTGATTAGTTGTGATAATGACCTAGAACAGCGTTCTACCGTCGACACTGTGGCGTAGGCTGGACGTACCCACTTCTCGTGCCCCTACAACGGGTACGGATCGTGACACTTCTCGAAGAAGATTGCCATGTGGCAGTCCGTACGATTTGATGGTGGCACAAATTGGCGTTGGACGCCATTAGGCACTGGGTGCCATATGATGAATTAGTCCCAGCATTATCTGTGATTAGTGCGATGCACTATCTTGATATATTTTAAGCTTCTACATGACTCCCTTCAAAGTTTTCAAAATTTAAAAATTTTAAAATTTGAAACTTTGAATAAGAAGCGTTCAGGCACAATTCGCATACGTCAGAATCTTAACAATCTTTACGTTTTGAGCGAGATTCGTGCAGCCGTTATGCACCAACTTATGCTATAAATAGCCCATTGAGAGGAGAAAGCGAGTTTCTTAGAAATCTTCTCTCTCAAACTCTATGTCTTCTTCTTCCTCTCGATCTTTCAAAGTTTTCCTCCGATCAAATGGCTTCCAAGAGATCTGCAATAATTCTCAATTTTGGACAACAACTTTCTTTTGTTACATTTTGATCAATGTCATGACTTATATTCTTAAGATTAATGAAAAGCCGTTGTTTTTATGATTATGTTACTTTATGCATCTGTCTGAGACACATAGGCAATAGATAGTATTGGAGAAATACATTCAGAGGTACTGGACGTGACGTATTTCTTGAAATAATATCACTAATCATATCTCTTAAGAGGTCTTGGATATGGCAAAATATAACTTGATGTGGTATTAATTTTGAGACGACATTATCAGAGGTAATATGGATGTGACAAGTCGTTGATATAGATAGTAGAATTCAAAGGTAATGTGAACGTGAATTTGTATATCTCTTATTTATCCTTAAGCCAACTGGGGCTCAAGAATATGATATCTTTTAAAACAACTGGGTTCCAAATGATGATGTTGTGATGATGTATTATGGTAAATGTTATAGGTTAATCTTTTGAGGATGTACCATAAGATCTGGTTAGACTCTACTGAAGATTTTGAAGATTTATTATCTGTGGATTTATTTACGAAAATAGTGAATAAAAGATAACAATTTGAAGATTTATGTACAATACTTGTTAGAAAGTATCAAACATGATATTTCTTGAGGAATTTGTCGTTGATAAGCATCATAGCTATTCGACCGTCCATTTCGGTCAGCTGGTAAGCTCCGTTAGAGAAGACTTTGCTCATGACATAGGGACCTTTACATTTTGGCTCGAACATGCCTTTAATCATGTGTGTCATAGTCATAGGACGTCAGACAGTAAGGACTAGCTCACCTTTTTGAAAGGTTCGTACTTTACGGTTGAAATCTTTCTAGATTTGGGCCGGATATAGCTCAACGTGTTGTTGAGCTAGTAGCAGATTCTCGTCGAGTACTTCAAGCTCTTGAAGTCGAAGATGATTGTTGTTTTCTACTATGAGTTCGTTGGCAATAGCTATTCTTAGGGATAGGATTTGGATCTCCAACGGCAAGACAGCTTCGCATCTATACGCCAGAGAAAAGGGTGTACAACCAGTCAAGGTACGTATAGTAGTACAGTACGCCTATAGACACTCTCCAAACTTTTCACTCTAGTTGCGTTTATTGGCAGAAATGAACTTTTTGAGAAGCTTGATGGTTATTTTCTTGAATGCTTCTGCTAAACCGTTGGCTGCGGGATTATAAGCTGCAGAAGCAATATTGTTGATTCGAGTGTCATTACAGAATCGAGCGAATTCTTGACTCACGAACTGAGGTCCATTGTAATGAATGATTCTTCGGGGAACTCTGAATCTATAAATGACATGATGTTTGATAAAGTTGATGATACTGCTCGTCTTGACTTCGGCTAGAGGAATAGCTTCTGCCCACTTTGAAAAGTAATCGATTGTAACTAGCATGAACCGATGTCCTCGAGATGATGGTGGATTGATATAACCAATGACATCCATGTCCCAGGCTTCAAAGGGCCAAGATATTGTAGTAGGATGTAAGAATTCAGATGGTTGGTGGATGAAATCTGTGTGGATCTGACTTGTATTTTGCATTTTTTGTATATTCAATTGCATCTACCATCATAGTAGGCCAATAGTATCCTATACGTCTGATACAGTCCTATAGCTTAGGACTAGGCTGATGTACACCACAGACATCATTGTGAGCTTCATGTAGTATCTGTTTTACTTCATCTCCCGTAAGACAGCGTAAGAGCATACCATCAAAAGATTGATGATAAAGTGTCTTGGACAAATGATTGTAATAGATTCGAAGTGACTGACAATGGATTGCCGTAGCTTCCTTAGGGTCTTCTTGCAGGATGTCATTTATTGTGAAGTCGATGAATGGAGTTCTCCAGTCCTCGCTACTAGTGCAAATCTTAACCACATTACTGAATTCAATATTCTGATTATTCTCGACACAGAATAATTCTTGATTAGTGATGACGATTAACTGTTGCCTTTTCACAGGGACAGCTAGCACTGCTTCTAGAATAGCAAGTACATTATCGTTTGTATTACTGATAGAACTGGGGATTTCCAAGACCCTTACTTTGGTGTGCATATTGATCGATATAAAGTTAAACAGATTTAATACATGTTCTAACCCTTTATAGGCGGAAACTAGGTTCACAAATTATACCTGCGGTGGAAAGAAGACAAGTAATACCTGGCAATCTCGAACGGACGACCCTAAGATCTTCTACACGTATTCCTTCCTCGAGTTGGACGTTGTGTGGGCGACGATCTCCCAACCTTTTCTTCTCCTTGGCAGCCCTCTTTTTCTCTCCTTACGTGAATCACAAATTTAGAGAAAGCTTCAGATTTCTGATCAGTAATTTGGCGGCCAGAGAATAGAGGATATATAGGCTACGGCAGGGACCATGAGGAGAAATTAGGGTTAGGCCTCCTAACGGATCTGAATATCCTGTGTTCAGCCCAAACACACAATCCAGACCCATTAACAATAGCTTGGTCCACTAATGAGCTATTGTTGCACTACCTCCCTAATCCCAAATTATGTTTGTGGGCTTCTTTTATTATATGCTCGTTTGGCTCTCCATGTTAAGATATCGCATGTCCGTCGATCAAATTAAGTTACTGACAATTATATTGATTCGACATCTTGTATCCTTAAGTAGTACCGCTCAACTTTATTTGTCATGTCGGATATAATCCACCTGCAGGGTTTACATAACAATCCTTATGAGCTCCTTAAGGGGACATCATCAACCCGATGTATCGGGATATGGATTCCATTTATAATCAATAGTCCATCATACATACAATGTTATTACCCAATTCATAGAGGTTGTTGATCCATAATGAATCTCACTCTTTCATGAGTCAAAGTAATGCATACTGCATATACATATCTGTTATTATATCCGGATTAAGAGTACAAGCATCCATAATAACAGAGGTGTTTGTTCTCTTATGTAGTCAATATAAAGAGAACAACCTCAAGTGGTCATGTTCAATACACACAAAGTGTACTAGTGTAAACCTATAGTCAAGATAGAGTAATACTAGATTACACTACAACCTTTCCAATAGATTGTCCAAGTCCATCTAGGTTGTGAACTATTTATATACTCCATAGAGAACTGATAATATAATCTTCTGTGTGACACCACACACCATATTATCTATAATATAGAATATCAGACATTTGTATTAACACTTGCAACAAATACAATATGCAAACATTTGCCCATATGATTCTCATTCAAAATTTAAGGAAATAAGATTACTACAAAAGTGATGCTTTTATTATATAACCCTAACAATTACATGTTCGACATACATGCTCAATAAAGAAACCTTTGAATGACGTAGCCAGTTTAACTGCAGCTTCTTGATAGGAGATGAGTTCTTGATGTCGGACCTCGTACGTACCTCTAACCGGATTGACAATCAGTTTAGAGTCTCCGTATACCTCAAGATAGTCGATATCCAGCTATTTAGTCAACTGAAGACCGATGAGTAGAGTGTTGTACTTAGTAACATTGTGAGAACATGGGTCATCTAGAGAATAGGCTCTTTGAATGGAAAGCCCTTCTGGAGATACAAGGATAATTTTCACTCTAGTGATGATAATATCGTTGGGTCCAATTCTGGATGCACCATCAAAGAATAGAGGCCAAGTGAGTTTTTCTTTTGAAATCATGTTGGACTCTAGAGTTTTATCAGGAATTTTATCGTACAGTTTCAAAGTTTCAGGAATTGGATGAGTAGCCAAGAAGTCAGCTACGACTTGGCCCTTGACAGACTTCTGCAGGACATAAACATTATCATACTATGCTAGCAATATCGCCCATGTAGCAAGTTTGGAGTTGAGTATACTAAACTTCTTCATCAGAACCCGTAGAGGATTGACTCTGAAGATGACATGAATGGTCTGGCCCAAGATATAATGTCGTATCTTCTGGACAGCGAACATCAAGGATAATATTCTTTTTCTACTAGACTGTATCGATGTTTAGCACCGATTATTGTGCGGCTAAGATAGTAAATTTATTTCTCATGGCCTTCATTGTCCTTCTGGGTTAGAGGGAACCTAAAGAGTGATCCATTGCTCGAACATACATCAGGAAGGGTATTCTTGTGATTAGAGGAACTAGGACTGGAGGGTTCGTCAAGTACAGCTTAATGTCTTCAAATGCTTGCTGGCATTCATCAATCTAGATGAAAGACGCACCTTTCTTCATTAGTTTAGTTAACGGTTTGCAGTGTCCAAAGAGATTTGAGATAAATCTTCTGATATACGTAAGTCATCACTAGAATCCTCGTAGCTCTTTTAGGATGCGTGGAGGATGCATTTCTTAGACGGCTTTGACTTTCTCGGGGTCAAAGTGTATACCCTTAGAGGTAATAACAAATCCAAGAAATTTGCCACTAGAGACTCCCAGAAATGACTTGGTGGGATTCATTTTGAGTTGATGTTGGCATATTAGATCGAAAATAGTTCTTAAGTCTTGAATGTAGTCTTTCTTTAGACGACTCTTAACAACATTATCGTTCGACATAGCATTCAACTATTTTCCATAAATTTTATGAAAAATAGAACTCACAGCCAACAGATAGGTGGCACTAGCATTCTTGAGACCAAATGGCATGACTGTGTAGCAGTAGACTCCAAGAGGAGTGTGGAAATAAGTATGCTTTTGATCTTCGGGATTCATCCTGATCTGATTATATCCAGAGAACCCGTCCATAACAGACAATCGTTCGAACCCGCAGGTGTTGTCGATCATGACATTATAGAAGCATGAAAAATTTCAACATAATATAAGGCACAGATGTAACTCCCTTGAACTAATTTTGAGAACTTTTCAAGAATTTCTATTTTTCAAAATAAGGATTGGTTGCATATAGAAATTTCAATTTATTATAATAGTTATTAATCCTGTTTTAGTAGATTTTTACTATTGTGTTGATTTTATATTAATTCTAATTACTAAATTTTTGTTATCTTGGCTGAAGCAGTTTACTAAAAATATTGATTCATATTATTTAAATACTATTTTAGTCAAATATTGAGTTTTGTCTCTTTTGCCTTAATTACTTTGACTATTAGCTTTTAGTTAATTATTACTAATTCCTTGATTTTTTGGAGATAACTAAATTCTGTTTAATTAACTATTAAATTGGATATTGATGATTAGAAGATTTTGTTTAATTATATTAATCAGTTTTAACTAATTATGATAATTAGATGGTAATTGTAACTAATTCAGTTAGGAATTTGTTAGAATTTATATTTGAATTTTTGAAATCTGTTTGAAAACTATTGATTTTAAAATCTGTGGAATATTTGAATAATTTGAAAATCTGTTAGAATTTGAAAATCTGTTTGATTTTAAAAATCTGTTAAAATAATTTGAATTTGAAAATCTGTTAAAAGTTATTTTCTATTAGCCCTAAATCTAAAATTATTTACTACTACTGCCATTGTACAGACCCCCAGATCTAAGAGTATTTACATCTCTGCCACTCCCTGCACACACACGCACACACATTATTTTATTATAAATTAATGCACAGTTCCCAAAATTTCTGACAACACAGTACTCTCTCACATCACTCTCTCTCTCTACATTTTCTTTTCTCTTCTGTCACTGTTGTGGCCGAGCACCACCGCCAATCGCATCGAGCTCCGCCGGGAATCTCGTCGGAGTGTCACCGAGGACCAACTATTACCGCCGAAGTCAAGCACAACCGGCCCATCGATTCTAGAGTTTCCATCGTCGGAGCTCCGCGCCTCCATCGATCGTCGACAGTGAGTTCTCCTACCCGTTCTCTTTTCTTGTTCCCTTCTCGGTCAGTGATCGGATCTCGACTGCAGACCCGACGACCACCGAAGTCGAGTCACCATTTTCACCAAGTCAAAGCCGACCGCCGGAGTTACATCAGTACGAGAGTCATCGCATCGTCGTGCGCCACCGTTATCTCTGTCATTAGCCACCGATCTGGTCATCAACGTTCCGGTCTGGACAGATGTCATCACCTTGACTGTTGTACTGCTTCTTGAAGATCGTGCTTCCTCGAAGCCATCGTTGTTGACGCTCGCATCCCCGCTGTAGAGCCTCCCCTCGAGACTCTAGCCGCCGAAGAGCGCCGCCCTGAAGTCGGAGTTGCCGACTTTGCCGAGGAGTTTTGAAGTCGGATCCGCCACCAGATCGAAGCCATTCCCGAGGAGCTGAAGCCAGTAGCGTCTTGTCATCGGGATCGACATCCCCGCCGTGCTTCGAGGTGAGCGTTCGCCTCTCTATCTCGAACCCCCTTTCTTTTTTTGTTGCTTCTGGAGTTTCAAGATTGGGAGTTAGGGTTTTGTAGATGAGAACATTTGGGGATTAGGGTTTCATTTTTGGAAAGAAGAAGGGAGTTAGAACCTAGGGTTAGGGTTCAGACAAGTTCGGGTTGAAGACGAAGTGAGGAAGAAGAGTAGGGGAATTTTTGAAGGCTGAGAT
The DNA here is from genome assembly GCA_029216955.1 of Iris pallida. Classification (NCBI taxonomy): domain Eukaryota; kingdom Viridiplantae; phylum Streptophyta; class Magnoliopsida; order Asparagales; family Iridaceae; genus Iris; species Iris pallida. Next base: position 2,672,617 of record JANAVB010041019.1, read on the forward strand.
AGACAAGGATTAAGTTAGGGTTCGGCTGAGAGAAGTTAATGAAGATGATGATGGGGGCTAGTTCTCTGGATTGTTTGGCTGAGAAGGGTAGGTGAGGAAGAAAAAGTGGATAGGCTGATATTTGTGAGAAAGGGAAGTGAGAGAATGAAGTTTCGGTTATGTGGCTGGCAGAAGTGTAACGTATGGAAAAGAAGTGGGGATAAGAAGACGAAATGGAAAGGGTGAAATTGGAAGTTTAGGTTCGGCTGAAGTAAAGAATAGGAGAAGAAATGAGTTTATGAAGTGATGGTTGGTGTGATTGATGGCTGAGTGAACAAAATGTGGGTCGAGTTTGCTGGCTTTAATACTGGAATGTGGAGTGAAGGAATTAATGGTAGTTCCTTCCACTTGAGTGTGGGCCTGATGGCTGGGATTTCGTAAAGAGAGTGGGAATCTGGTGTGGTTGGGAAGTGTGAAGAGAGTGAGATTGAATAGGTTAATAATGTAAGTTGCTGCCATTAATGTTAGCATGGAGAGAGAGGAGAAGAGATGTTTGGTCCACTTATTTTTTCCTTCTTTCTTTATGGCTCACCTTTAGTTAGTCCTCTACTCTGGTGATAGTGATGTATATGGAGACAAAGGGACAGGAAGGGCTGTCAAGCACTACCTAGCTCATGCAGCTGCTTACTAGGCTAGTGTGGTATTTGATCGATCAGTGCTTCTGCTGCAATTGTGTCAAGATGACTTCTCTAGCTTTTTGAACAAAACCCTAAAGTTAGGCACCTCCATGAACTAAACCAGTTACAAAAGTAGAAGACCACTGTCAGTAAACACATTACCACCATGATCAATCTAGCAGTACTTTTCTTTCAGCCTTTACTTTTCCAGCTTATTTGATTTGGATTTTTGGTTTAATTCCTGCTGGCTTGGGCCTGCTATTCTTAAAGTTGTTTCCTATGCTGTTATGTTTAGCCTATTGATGTTCCATTATTACCAATAATAATGATATTATTATTATTATTATACCTCTCTTGAAATATTTTGGATATCAAATATTTTCTTAACAGTAAATTGTTAATCATAAACTATTTTAATATGGTGCTAGTATTTACAAATGTATTTTTAAGGAAAATCTAATTTAACATGCATATATTTTTAGATAGTAAGCTTTACTACATATATATATGCCTCTTTCATAGTATAATTTGATTATCCTAGCTAGTAGATAATTGGTTATATAAAAATAAATGATTTTCTATAGTTATAATATATTTTCCTAAAAATAGTTATCTTGTTAGCATTAACAAATAATTAGTATTTAGTTAGTAAATATTTGGTTTAATTTGTTAATATTAATTACTAAATATTTTGATAGCAAAATGTTATAGTATTTTCTAAAATAGTTCCTTTGCTAAAAATAGTTTAAAATACTTTTACTAAGTATTTATATAAATATTTTTCTAAAATATTGTTAGTTATCTAGTTAGCCAATAATCATTATTTCAAACCCTAATCAAATTGTACCAAAATAACAGGTGACTTACATCCATGCAGTACTATTCCTGTGCTTCCAAGGCGAGACAAGTACACCGACTCGACTTTTAACTTGTCTTTCTGTCTTACATTTATGTGCCATATTCTCATATCAGACACGAGATACACACGATTGTCTTGTACCTTGTTCATTGCTTGTGAGTCATTGTTCATTGCGGGGATTGGGGGAAATATTAGCTTTTGTGTGACCATACCCAAACATAGGTATTGTGGATAGCCTAATCGTATACTTCACGTACGATGAAGCCGGATCTTGCAGACTTGATTGACTCATTCATTGATTGTGCTCCTTAGCCGGTCACACATTAGTTTAATATTTTAAATTCTCACACTTGCATAATGATTATCGTGTTCATTGTCTTGATTCGTTGATAGCCGTGTTCATTGTCTTGCATATTGATTATCGCATCCATTGCCTGCAGTTTTATATTTCATTTCTGGAACCGTAGTTTCATTTCCAGTTCTGATATTCTGGTTTCACCTTATATTCTGTACTACAGATTACATTGTATATTGTTCTTGTCGGGGTTGTACTTTGCTCTTTTTCTGACAGGATACGTTGCAGGTGAGCTTGAGGCCATATGGAGCATGTGATTGCATTGGATATTGCAGCTTTTATTTTATTTATTTTCTGGAGAATTATATTTTTATGATTTCATTATTGTATATTTTATTTGACCGGATTTGTCTCCGGATGACTTTGTACTAAAATGACTTGATGGATATTGGTGATCATTCTGGGAACGTTATAAAAGCTGTGTTTGTTTATATTACATTGTGACTTAGAGTTTTTCGTAGTATTGTACAGCTTACTTCGTCGTGTCCATCGACGAAGGCTGGGCGTGTCCGACTCGTATCTGATTATTCGGGAGCCGGTCGTGACATATTCTTAGTGGTGGCCCATGCAGGTCTATCCTAATGGCACTTAGGCAATAAAGTGTTATTGGGGGACCAGCAAAGCTAAGGAAAACTCATCACAGCATAGGAACCGCGGGAAAATGGTTTATGGTTTATGGTTATTGATATTTAAATTTAGAATTTAATTTATTTATGATTTTCTAGGATTAGTTTATGATTTTCTAGGATATAGCAATCAACGGTTTATTTTTTTGCTACATGATGGTCGCCACGATGAACGCTGGGACTAGCGAGCAGCCTGCACCCAATGCACAAGAGCAGCTTCCACCGCCTCCGCCTCAGCCGCTTCCCCCGACGATGACATTCGACGGTACTCAGATGATGGCCATGTTCCAGTAGTTCATGGAGGCACGAAACCACCAAGCCACGCAGTTTCGAGCGACGATCATGGACGTGCTCCGAGTTAGGAAGCCAGCTCCACCAGCTCCGCCAGCACCACCGGTACCACCAGCACCAGCAGCACCGAGGCCAGGGACTGCCAAAGACTATCAGAACCTCTGCCCGATGGACTTTTGGGGCCATGAGAGGATAGTCTACGCAGATGAGTGGCTAGAAAATGTTGAGCGAACATTGAAGATGGCGAGGATCCCGGATGATTTGAAGGTCGAGGTTACGAGCATGCGACTTTTCGACATTGCTAGAGCTTGGTACATGGAGGAGCCTCAGTTGGCTGAACCCCAAGTTCTCTGGAAGGATTTCAAACTGCTGTTCCAGGAGAAGTTCTTCCCGGATGTGGAGCGGGACGAGCTTCGGATGCAGTTTGAGGCATTACAGCAGGGGAGTATGACTGTGGCATAATATACATCAGAGTTCACCCGACTCAGCAGGTTCGCAGAGAACCTAGTTAGCACACCGCAGGAGAGGGCTTGGAAGTTCAAGAAGGGCCTCACCAGGGAGTTGTGGTATACAGTGGCTATCAGCCAGGCTACTACCTATGCGAGCATCCTTAAAGTTGCTCAGAGAGTGGAGAAGGAGATGGACCCGAAGCTTAAGCGGGACTGAGACATTGGCACCAGCAGTTCCCAGGGTCCACCGAAGCGGACCGACACTCAGCAGAGGCCACCTCAGCATCAGCAGCATCCTCATGTTCGAGCTCCGACATCATCGAGACAGCAAAGACAGATTCAGACCCCGATATACTTTTTTTGTGTATACTGCAAGAGGCCGGGACACCGTGTCGAGGAATGCCGCAAGAAGTTAGGGCAGTGCTTGGTTTGTGGATCTGCCATTCACCAAGTGAGAGATTGCCCTGCAGCTTTCACTCGTCAGGGACCAGCACCAGAGCAGCAGCAGGAGGACCCTGTCTTTGAGGATCAGTAGTAGCCGCAGGAGCACAGTCGGATGGACCGTTATATTCTTACTTGCTTGTAGTAGCTAGATTTCTTAGGTATTTCCTATTTTGAGGCTTGTCACTAAGTTTTCTTGCATTTACTATTTTCATATTATCTAGTGACTACTTGTTAGTCCTTGTTATTTTTCTCCATAAATAAATCATTTAGTTTTCTTGTTGTCTTTAATAAACTTTACTTGATTTTGTGCACCTCTACAAGACCCTTAAAATTTCGAGGACGAAATTTTTGTAAGGGGGGTAGATTTGTAACTCCCTTGAACTAATTTTGAGAACTTTTCAGGAATTTCTATTTTTGAAAATAAGGATTGGTTGCATATAGAAATTTCAATTTATTATAATAGTTAGTAATCCTGTTTTAGTAGATTTTTACTATTGTGTTGATTTTATATTAATTCTGATTACTAAATTTTTGTTATCTTGGCTGAAGCAGTTTACTAAAAATATTAATTTATATTATTTAAATACTATTTTAGTCAAATATTGAGTTTTGTCTCTTTTGCCTTAATTACTTTGACTGTTAGCTTTTAGTTAATTATTACTAATTCCTTAATTTTTTGGAGATAATTAAATTCTGTTTAATTAATTATTAAATTGGATATTGATGATTAGAAGATTTTGTTTAATTATATTAATCATTTTTAACTAATTATGATAATTAGCTGGTAATTGTAACTAATTCAGTTAGGAATCTGTTAGAATTTATATTTGAATTTTCGAAATCTGTTTAAAAACTATTGATTTTAAAATCTGTGGAATATTTGAATAATTTGAAAATCTGTTAGAATTTGAAAATCTGTTTGATTTTAAAAATCTGTTAAAACAATTTGAATTTGAAAATCTGTTAAAAGTTACTTTCTATTAGCCCTAGATCTAACATTATTTACTACTACTGCCATTGTACAGACCCCCAGATCTACAAGTATTTATCGCTCTGCCACTCCCTGCACACACGCACACACGTTATTTTAATATAAATTAATGCACAGTTCCCAAAATTCTTGACAGCACAGTACTCTCTCACATCACTCTCTCTCTCTATATTTTCTTCTCTCTCATCTATCACTGTTGTGGTCGAGCACCACCGCCAATCACATCGAGCTTTGCCGAAAATCTCGTCGGAGTGTCATCGAGGATCAACTATCGCCGCCGAAGTCGAGCACAACCGGCCCATCGATTCTAGAGTTTCCATCGTCGAAGCTCCGCACCCCCTCCGATCGTCGACAGCGAGTTCTCCTTCCCGTTTTCTTTTCTTGTTCCCTCCTCAGTCAGTGATCGGATCTCGACTGCAGACCCCACGACCGTCGAAGTCGACTCGCCATTTTTACCAAGTCAAAGCCGACCGCCGGAGTCAGATCAGCACGAGAGTTATCGCCTCGCTGCACGCCACCGTTATCTCCGCCATTAGCCACCGATCTGGTCATCAACGTTCCAGTCTGGACAGATGTCATCACCTCGACTGTTGTGCTGCTTCTTGAAGACCGTGCTTCCTCGAAGCCATCGTTGTTGACGCTCGCATCCCCGCTATTGAGCCGCCCCTCGAGACTCTAGCCGCCGAAGAGCGCCGCCCTGAAGTCGGAGTCGCCAACTTTGCCGAGGAGTTTCAAGGCCGGATCCGCCACCAGATCGAAGCCGTTCCCGAAGAGCTGAAGCCAGTAGCGTCTCGTCGTTGGGATCGACATCCCCACCGTACTTCGAGGTGAGCATTCGCCTCTCTTTCTCAAACCCCCTTTCTCTTCTTGTTGCTTCTAGAGTTTCGAGATTGGGAGTTAGGGTTTTATAGATGAGAACATTTGGGGATTAGGGTTTCGTTGTTGGGAAGATGAAGGGAGGTAGAACCTAGGGTTAGTGTTCAGACGAGTTCGGGTTGAAGACGAAGTGAGGAAGAAGTGTTGGGGAATTTTTGAAGGCTGAGATAGAGAAGGATTAAGTTAGGGTTCGGTTGAGAGAAGTTAATGAAGATGATGATGGGGGCTAGTTCTCTGGAATGTTCGGCTGAGAAGTATAGGTGAGGAAGAAGAAGAGGATAGGCTGATATTTATGAGAAAGGGAAGTGAGAGAATAAAGTTTCGGTTATGTGGCTGGCAGAAGTGTAAAGTGTGGAGAAGAAGTGGGGGGAAGAAGACAAAATGGGAAGGGTGAAATTGGGAGTTTAGGTTCGGCTGAAGTAAAGAATAGGAGAAGAAATGAGTTTATGAAGTGATGGTTGGTGTGATTGATGGCTGAGTGAACAAAATGTGGGCCGAGTTTGCTGGCTTTAATACTAGAATGTGGAGTGAAGGAATTAATGCTAGTTCCTTCCACTTGAGTGTGGGCCTGATGGCTGGGATTTTGTGAAGAGAGTGGGAATCTGGTGTGGTTGGGAAGTGTGAAGAGAGTAAGAGTGAATAGGTTAATAATGTAAGTTGCTGCCATTAATGTTAGTATGGAGAGAGAGGAGAAGAGATGTTTGGTCCACTTATTTTTTTTCCCTCTTTCTTTATGGCTCACCTTTAGTTATTCCTCTACTCTGGTGATAGTGATGTATATGGAGACAAAAGAACAAGAAGGGCTGTCAAGCACTACCTAGCTCATGAAGCTGCTTACTAGGCTAGTGTAGTATTTGATCGATCAGTGCTTCTGCTGCAATTGTGTCAAGATGACTCCTCTAGCTTTTTGAACAAAACCCTAAAGTTAGTCACCTCCATGAACTAAACCAGTTACAAAAGTAGAAGACCACTGTTAGTAAACACATTACCACCATGATCAATCTAGCAGTACTTTTCTTTCAACCTTTACTTTTCCAGCTTATTTGATTTGGATTTTTGGTTTAATTCCTGCTGGCTTGGGCCTGCTATTCTTAAAGTTGTTTCCTATGTTGTTATGTTTAGCCTATTGGTGTTCCATTATTACCAATAATAATGATATTATTATTATTATTATACCTCTCTTGAAATATTTTGGATATCAAATATTTTCTTAACAGTAAATTGTTAATCATAAACTATTTTAATATGGTGCTGGTATTTACAAATGTATTTTTAAGGAAAATCTAATTTAACATGCATATATTTTTAGATAGTAAGCTTTACTACATATATATATGCCTCTTTCATAGTATAATTTGATTATCCTAGCTAGTAGATAATTGGTTATATAAAAATAAATGATTTTCTATAGTTATAATATATTTTCCTAAAAATAGTTATCTTGTTAGCATTAATAAATAATTAGTATTTAGTTAGTAAATATTTGGTTTAATTTGTTAATATTAATTACTAAATATTTTGATAGCAAAATGTTATAGTATTTTCTAAAATAGTTCCTTTGCTAAAAATAGTTTAAAATACTTTCACTAAGTATTTATATAAATATTTTTCTAAAATATTGCTAGTTATCTAGTTAGCCAATAATCATTATTTCAAACCCTATTCAAATTGTACTAAAATAACAGGTGACTTACATCCATACAGTACTATTCCCGTGCTTCCAAGGCAAGGCAAGTACACCGACTCGACTTTTACTTTGTCTTTCTGTCTTACATTCATGTGCCATGTTCTCATATCAGACACGAGATACACACGATTGTCTTGTACTTTGTTCATTGCTTGTGAGTCATTGTTCATTGCGGGGATTGGGGGAAATATTAGCTTTTGTGTGACCACACCCAAACATAGGTATTGTGGATAGCCTAATCGTACACTTCACGTACGATGAAGCCGGATCTTGTAGAATTGATTGACCCATTGATTGATTGTGCTCCTTAGCCGGTCGCACATTAGTTTAATATTTCAAATTGTCACACTTGCATATTGATTGTCGTGTTCATTATCTTGATTCATTGATAGCCGTGTTCATTGTCTTGTATATTGATTATCGCGTCCATTGCCTGCAGTTTTATATTTCATTTCTGGTACCGTAGTTTTATTTCCAGTTCTGGTATTCTGGTTTCACCTTGTATCTGTGCTACAGATTACATTGTATATTGTTCTTGTCGGGGTTGTACTTCGCTCTTTTCCTGATAGGATACGTTGCAGGTAAGCTTGAGGCCACATGGAGCATGTGATTGCATTGGATATTGCAGCTTTTATTTTATTTATTTTCTGGAGATTGTATTTTTATGATTTCATCATTGTATATTTTATTTGATCGGATTTGTCTCCGGATGACTTTGTACTAAAATGACTTGATGGATATTGGTGATCATTCTGGGAACGTTATAAAAGCTGTGTTTGTTTACATTACATTGTGACTTGGAATTTTCCTTAGTATTGTAAAGCTTACTTTGTCATGTCCATCGACGAAGGCTGGGCGCGTCCGACTCGTATCCGATTATTTGGGAGCGGGTCTTGACAACAGAGGCGAAGGCGGTCAAGCACGCTAACAGCGAAGACAAAAGTCACAAACAGATAAAAAGCTCAGAAGTCCTTTTTTATTAATCATAGCGATAAGAGTCTGCTACAGACTCGTCACGATTACATAAAAGACTGCATAAAGACGTAATTACAAGGATCTATTACAGAAGGCTTTGTGATTACATGTGCCTGTTCGACGTAACAAAAGGTTGAACAAATATTTTGCTTTATTGAATGTATAAAGTATCTGTGTACAAAGAAGGAAGTCCTAAATAGGATATTCTAAGTACAGGGAGAAGAGGTTTTTTGAAAAGTGTGATGGTGAAGATCGAGCACTGCAGTGGCTCCTTTACTCCGTTGACGATCTGACGATGAATCAACCTTGCCATGGCTCTTTGGCACCTTTGATGGGACTCTAGGGTCACCGATCAAGAAGCTGTCTAGATGAGAAGATCCTTTGAAGATGGTTGGTTGGTTCTTTGGTTGCTAGGTGGATGAGGGTGGTCGACTCTTCGTGGATGGAGATCGCTGCTCCTTTAAAGATTGTCAATTGTCAATGTTCCCTCTGTCTTCCGATGCTTTGGAGGAAGAAGAAATCCTTCTATTTATAGAGAACCAAGCACATATGCGATGTGTATTAAAGTTCCTGAGATATGAAAGAATCTGCCATCATTGCACGGTGCGGGCTTCTGTGACGCTGACACGTGACGGACATCGAGATTCCCCTCAAATGAGAACTCTAGTGGTTATAAACATAACCGAAGGAGGTGACACGTGGTGCATGCCAATTTTCTTGCTCGAATACAGCCGAGTAAATCTTGGGATTTCATCTTAGATTTGGAGTCTAATTGATCCTCATCTAAGATTTAAATCAATCTGATATGACATTAATCATAATTTAATCATAATATTCTCTGCAAGAGGCGGTTTAAACAAACCAATTGGGTAGACCCATGCTTCCTGCGCCTCTGGTGAGGACTAAGTGCTGCTGTGCTTCAGGGGCGACGAGTAGACAGTACTTTTGGAGACGACGAAACCTCTGTTCTTTCAGACGACGAGTAGGCTTGTGCTTCAGGTTGACGAGGTTACTGTGCTTTTGGAGTGATATGTTGACTTGTATTGGTTGCGATGGGTGTAGCCAAGTCTCTTGTAGAGAAGTGACTTAAGCTTTTGATCTGGAGCAGATGACTGCACCGTAGGAATAGATATGGTATGTGCATATCACCATCCTGTGCCTCATACGGACGCAGGTAAGTGGCTGCGTCTCTGAACAGTGAAGGCGTTGCAAAGGAAAGGGTATGACACCCTTACGCGTCTGAGATTGGCGCAGGCAGATAGCTGCACCTCTGGAGTGTAGACACTGGCTTCTGGAATACAAGAAGGGGAGGGGGGCCTACTACCATCTTGTTTCCGAGTTTTGCTTAGAAAGTAGTTGCGCCTCTGGTTTGAAGGCTCTGGCTTCTTTAAGTACTGGATTGATGATATGCTTCTGAGATGCTGCGCCCACAAGAATATCAGAACATGCTTCGATGGAGGTCAATCCTCCAGCGTTTGTCTCGAGAATAAGAAAGGCTGCACTTCGATGAAGACTGCATTCCTTGTAGAACCCTCTAGGCTTTTGTCGAATCTGTACTAGATCCTTTGTAGAAGAGCAGAATTAGTCCCTTATATATAGTCTTGATGTATTTGTACTAGACTTTGGTAGACATGACAATGAAGGGACATCTCTCCATATCTTCTATTTTGTCTTTTTAGCCCTGATCCTGAGTCTTTTGCATCTTCTACGCTTTGGCAAAGGGATGTCTTCAGCTGTAATTTTTTATGCTTCTACAAGACCCCTTCAAAGTGTCCCAAACTTGAGTCAAGCTAGGGATACTTTAAACAGAAGCATGAATATGCGTTAGGACTGTACGAGCTTAGTGATGGCTGGTATCATGCCTAGCTCTTAGTATTAATGGTCATGAGTCATCATTTCAGAGCATGGGATCCTGATGGCTTCTTGATATTGGAGCCTCTCGTGTCTTTGCAGGGATCATGAATCTCTTTAGCAGAGGAGGTTCAGAGTCACGTTCCTTTGGTCACTCGCAGTACTGCCATCTGTCATGGAGTGGAGCTTTAGTTTAACTTGTAAGATTTCTTCTGACCGATGTCTGGCTCATGCTTGGACCACGCAAACAGCCTAAATAAAGGACTATCCTCCTTCAAGAGAAGACTCAGCTACTTCAACAATGGCCTTGCTTACCCGATGTTCAACTCCTGACGACCCTAAAGTTTGTTTGAGGCGGTCGTCGTTGGCAAATCTTTTTATCCAAAGAAGATGTAGTAGAACTACCATTGGATCTTGAGACGTCCCGCACCCTGGATGTCATGGGCGTCAATGGCATCTCGGACCTCTACTTTTTGGGTTAGGATTGCTTGTCATTTTAACCGAGGAATAGCAAGGCCTGCTGCTGTGGTTGCTCTCGCCAGCCAACTGGGGAGATAGGAAAGTCCTGTGATGGTCTTCATCCCCGGTTCGGGCCAGTAGCAGCTTCGGACGGTGGCTTCCTTTTGACCAGGAAGTGATTGGCTCTTTCACCACCTCGCCCGCACTATTGAGGGCTTGTACCATAAATTCAGCTTTTTTGTTGCTTCTGTGCATGTAACTATGAAGAGTCTTTAATACGTCTTTGTAGCCATATATTTTTATATGTAAAAGCTTTCTTGTTCCCTTTACTTTTGTCTCCAGAATAAAGAGAGAATCTTCATAATGGATTTGCCTGACTAGAGGTAATATGGACGTAGTAGGCTTGATCTTGCCCGGGGTATAGAACAACAATCCAGAGATAATATGGACGTGAACTATTTTCTAAACCGTCGGGATAATCATAGAACTGATGCGAGAAGAACGACTACTCAGAGGTAATGTGGACATGGTAGTCGCGTCTTCCAGGTGTAGACGAGCAATCAAGAGGTAATGTTGACGTGAAGTCCTTCATCTACTTGAGAGAATATATAGGATGGAGAGCGAGAGATCCCCTTGCCAGAACTCATGGGCACCTTTTTCGGGGGATGTGGGTGCCTATGATGGTTCTATCTTCAGATGTAATACTTCTTTAGAAACTTGACGTTGATGGGCATCATTAGCAAGTCCCCATTAGGCTTAGCTAGCCGATAAGCACCATTGGAGTATACCGTTTCTATGACGAACGATCCTTCCCACTTTGGCTCGAACTTCCAAGCCGTCTTGTGGGTCATCACCATCAGTCTCCGTACTGCTAAGATGAGGTCGCCCACCTGGTAGGATCTTTCACGGACCTTTTTTTTAAAGTCCCCAGGGATGCGAGCTTGGTAAAGCTTAATCCTTTGCTGCGCGAGTAAGCGCTTTTCATCCAACGCTTCTAGCTTTGTAACTGCCTGCGCTGATTGTCTTCGACAGTTAACTGATTAGTGATCATGTTAACAGACAACATCTTCTTAAGGACTTGACACATGGTGGTATCGAAGTCCCAAGTTGAGGAATCAGAAGAGTGTGAGTTCCTCACGACTTCTTCTTCTGAATCTTCTGAGGTGGTCGTAGGTGTAACATACCCCAGCCCTCGACGAGTACGTTGGTAGTAGTTTTCAGCTTTTCCCTCTGGGGTGTGAATCCATATGAAAAGACGCCAACATTTGCTATAATTGAGCACCTTGTTGCTATTCAGGTTGTAGCCCATCTTCTGGATAAGGTTCTTGGCCTGCGCCGTGTAGCGATAGAACTACATTTTACCGCTATCGAGGTCTGGGTCTTTAGGAGTCATTCGCTGCGGATGCTCCAATCTACCGAATATGATGGATTCCTCTTCTTTTTTCCTGGCTGAAACTATGAAGTAGGCACCTCGGGCAGGGACAACCCGGCTCACATGGTTGGCAATTGTCACTTGCGTCTGTAGTTTACACAGAGAATTGTCCAGGAAATACTTGGTGTTCCAGCATGCGCCAGAGTAGTTCGATGACAACTTTCTATTGATGAAGTGGGATATCTTGTCCCGGAGGATTACGTCATCGAAAGAGTGGGCCTCTATATCGGCGCAGACGTAATCTTCTAGCTCTTCGCCAGTAAGGGCTAGAGCTGCCGCCGGAGGAGAAGGAGGACGCCTTCCTTTCAGCTTGGCCATCAAGGGAACGGTGGTTGGATGCTCCTGCTCCTTCATGGTCGGCCTTGGGGACCTCCGAGGTAACTTCATTCGTATAGGCTACTGACCATCTTTCATCGTCACTGGTGGCAAAGGTAGAGCTTTGCCCCGAAGCTTAACAACAAGAGGCCTGACACCTTGGAAGGCCTCCCCTTCAGTCGATCCTTTAAAGGTTCTTCGATCACTGCTGCGCTTTCTGAAGCTATCTCTGCCTCGTCATCAGCATCATTGTTGTCATCGTCGCAGGGGACTGACTTGTACAGATCAGCATCTGTACAGTAGGCTTTAAGTCCTCAGAACGGGTCGATATCAACGAACTCTGGTTTGATGGTCCCGTCGCTGGCCACATGTTTCATGCACTGATGTAGGATGGAAGGGACAATTATGTACTTAGGGATCCATGGTCGTCCTAGCAGTATATTGTAATTTATGTCTGAATCAATGACATAACAAGTTGTCACGACCCGCTCCCGAATAATCGGACACGAGTCGGACACGCCCAGCCATCGCCGATAGACACGACGAAGTAAGCTGTACCAAACTAGGGAAATCTAACCAGATAATCATAAATGTATATAACCACAGCATCTAAAAACGTATCCCAGAATGATCACCATAATCTACAATTCTATGTATATAAATGTATGAGTCATCAAGAATGAAATGTACTATGAATTCTAAATCAATATCTAAAAGTAAGGCTAACAGTCTAAACCTGAAACCTCAAGCTAAGTCATGACCATCCTGCTCAGCTAAGATCCCGGGCTCTGGCCTATAAGGTAGAATGATATCCTGCAAGTACACCTGCAACTTATCCAGTCAGGAGCGGAGCAAAGTACAGTTCTAGGTAATGAAACATGAACATGACATGAACTGAGTACAGGAGTACAGGAAATGAAATACAGGAATGAATATGAAAGTACAGGAAAGTAGTACAGGAAATAAGTACAGGAACTATAGTACATGAATGTAAAGTACAGGAACATGTAAAGTACAGGAAATGTAATGTACAGGAATGAAACTATAATCCTGTAGTACCAGACATGATAAGTGCACAATATCGAAAAATATCTAGTCCATGTGACCGGCTGGGGTGAGAACATGCACAGGAGTACATGAATATGGTACGACTTAGGGCCCGTGTGCACGATGCGAGGACTAAGCTAGGCACATGAATATAGTAACCGGGATTGGTCACATGGCTAGTGTATTTCCCCCACCCGACGCTAGTAAGTACAAGTACAGGAATTTAGGAGTACATGATATCGTGCCATGACGTGTCACAAGAAAGAGTACTTGCCTTGGTCCGAAAAAGTACTGGTAGTCAGTAGAACTGGATGTCCTCCTGTATAATAGTACAATTTGATTAAGTTCTAATGCTACACTAGTTGGTTCTAGTTCAATTAATATTAAGAACTAATCTTTCAAGAAATTAGAGTTGAAAACCTTGTTATACAAATTACTATCTAATTATTTGTATTCAGTTGAGATCATACACTTAACTAAATAAGCAATATCTTTAAGGTTGTCTCAATTTTATCATTTGAAGTAGTACATGACACCGACAGTTTCCATATGATAACCCAACTCATATTAGAACACTTAACTCCCAAGCCCAGTATAAATTTTCAGTCTTAACCATCTATTATAAGCTCCATATTTACTAACCGTTCCTCCTAATGTTCTCTTTTCTGTTAAGGTTTCATCAGATCAATACAACTTGCTTAATAGGTGTTCTGTGGGAAAGAGGTTACTCAATGGTACTCATAAAGCAGAGTTCAATAAGATAGTGAAGGAGTAGCTCACAATGTTCAAATTTAATAAGAGCATTTGTTGAATTCTGCAACTATCCTCCTTCAACCTTCGAATACCCAGGTAACCATCATCAACAATATTAACACTCACCCACAACCCTTCCAACATCTTGACTTGGCAAATCAAAACCAATTGCTAAGAAGTCTCAGTATATGGAAGTGCAATCCAGAATTTTGCAATATTGCTGTAGAAAATCTTAGGATGCAAACCAAGATACTAGGTTTGAAAGTTGTACAACAACTCCCCAAAGACGGCTATATCAGCAAGTATGTTCCAGACGACCCAGGGTTATATAAGAATTCAGGGTTTAGAAGAATACAGAAAACAAATACAATCTGGACTCAAAATCAACTTCCAAACAAATATGAGAATAAATGTCTTCCTCAATTTAATATACAACTTAACTTCAACTCATCAAAATAATGTACAACTAACTACTCAAAATATACTAACTCGGCATTCAACACTACAAAATCCTATATACTTGACTGCTCTTAAATTTGAGAGAAAAAAGATCACACCAACCCGACCCCTGCACTCGGTCTCATCATCGAACACGCACACACAAAACAACGCAAACACAAGCCCAGACCCAGCAAATCATAAGTAGGAATTATACAACCAATGAATTAATTTAGACAAATTATACAATCAATATGACAAATAGATTTAATATGGAAAACCCTCCTCTGCCTACTCTTATACCAGTTGATTCCCTAACACGAACCAGAAGCTAAACATGAACAGAGCTTGGACTCATATACTATAGCTTGACACGAACATCACGGGAATGCACACCGTACCGGACACAAATCAAACTGACACGGACACAACCTGGCCACAATTCACCCAACTCATATCAAAACAAAAATGCAACCATAAATGAAAATAAGGTGAAAAAACCATTACCTGAGTGTAGAGAATGGATCTTGGAATACAGAAGAATCGACTCCAAGCACAGGGACTGCTCAGTGAGTCGAGAACACGTTCACGAGTCTGATCAAGAGTTTTGACACTCTGTAAGGCATAACATCAAACAGGTACAGGACATTACCAAACAATTTGATTATCAAGGAAAATTGAATTCTCTGTGATGTAAAAGAATTGAGAAGATGTCAATTGTCACTCACAGCTCAGAATCATGCATTTTCTGCAAATGCGCCAAACCAAATGATCAATTATCGTTTCTATCGATCGTTCTTCGATTCAAAACACAGAGAAGGAATTCTTCAAATCAAAACACAGGAAAAAAATCAGAACACGGTAGAATTCCTTCAAATCAAACACACATATAAAAACATTCGGATCGAACAATTCCTATTTGAGATTACTGACAAATTTCTTATTAAGATCTACAATCATTTAGAACCGAACTTGGAACAATACTCACCCGAGTTTCAATTGATCGAAAATAGAGGAATCTGCAAATAGCTCGCAGTCTCTGGATCAACCTTCCCGATCTAAAATTTGATCAGATCGAACGAGATGAGGAGGAGTACAGAAGAAACAAATCAAATTGTCACGAGGCAGAGAATAAGTCGAGGCTGGACTTACTGGTGATCGCCGGAGGATTCGTTGAGTCGGTGCTGCGCTGTGGGGGTCATCGATCAAGAGAAGACCGTCGTCGATGTCGTAGAGAACTCATGCACCGCCGAGCGCCGCTGTTGCCGGTGAGGTGTCGGCCACCGCTTGGCAAAAAATTGTCGGAGACTCCATGCATGATGATGCAAGGAAGAGAATGCCTAATCGCCGGCTCTAGAAGAGACCCCGCCACTGTGGAGAGGTCGCCGCTGGTTGAAAGATCGTCGAAGGATTCGTTCGTCGCCGGAGCTACGCTCGGCTGAGCTGAAGAGAAGGAGAGGTTCGAAAAGAATTTGGTGAGATGAGAATGGTTCACTCTCTCTCTCTCTCTTTGTTGTTATAAAAAGAGAAGTGGAACTTTTACAAATAAGTCCCCCCACTTATGGCAATCTAGCAATGACGCCCTCCCCCTTTTTATTATTTAATTCTTAACCCTTCCACTCAAACAACTTTTACAAAAACCCCCTTCCCCTTTTCATTTATTTCAGGATTCAAGTAAAAATCAGTTAGAAAATTTTCTAAAAAAAAGTGGGGACCACTAAGTTTGTTACAACAAACTTTCAATTTGAAAATTCTGCTAAAAATTAATTCCCTCCAAAATAGATCACTAAATTTATTATTAAAAATCAAATCTTATTATTTTAAACTTAACCATCAATTAATATTAAAATGCTTTTAAAAAAATCAAAGTTATTTCTCAAAACAGGGAGGTGGGGCTACACAAGTCACTTCAGTATGAATGTCGTCGATCTGACATTTTAGGCGAATTTTGCCCAAGGGCTCGCTCTTTCCCGCGTTGAAGCCACTGATTGTTGTGTTCGAGGCTATCAACCTGTAAACCCCCTAAATTTCTACTACGATTTTTTAAAATATTTTTTTATTTTTTACTTCGTATCTGCACGTCGTATACGAGTTCGCTTTGTTGTATTTACGTAACGTGCGAGATTTGCGTTTCGTAATTTCTCGACGAGTACGAATGTGCCGAGGTACATATGTTAGAAAAATATTTTTATTATAAATTTATTTTATATAGGAAAGTACATGTTCAAATAAATGTGATAAATATTTTTCTTTTTAAAAAGAGTTATTTTGTTCGTCGTTTAAAAATAAATAGTGATTGGGAAAATTTTGGTTTATATAAAATATATTCTAGATATTTGCGAAATTTGAAATTTGTATAGTAACATATTTTTGTTATTTATAAAAAGCTACTTTATGACTTAATATTTAAGTAATTACCTTGATTTTTAAAATTAATTAATGTTATATTTTAATATATATGAAAAAGATATTTAAAATTTTGTTCTATTTAATATTTGAATTATTTTGGATAATTTAAATTAGAAAAGATTTCATGTGAATTTGAATTAAATGAAGGTTTTATCTAACTTTGATTTGGATTTGAACGATTAAAGTTTAAATCAAATTTTAATTTAATATGATATTAGCTATGGGGGATTTAAATCCACCCAATCCCTATCCAACTGGAAATTTTTACCTCCTATATAAGGAGAGGTACTCATCCATAAATTCTACCATCCACAGATTGTGTATCGTGTCTGTGTCTTCCATCTACTAAATACCCTCCGTTACAGTTACAATTTTTTTTCGTCCGACAACCCCGGACTCGACGCCTTCCCGTGTCTCGCAGGACACGTGCCAATACAACGGAGAATCCTAAACCTATCCGCCGTGCCGTTCCTGGCTACGACAACTACACCGCATCACCGCCACCATCGAGATCCCAAATTCCTCCGGCCTCGGCCCACGCTCGACCACCACCTCCTCCTCTCCTCATCACCAAAACCCGCGGCAGCCACCGCCCTTTGTCCGATCGCCTCCTCGGCCAATCCCCCTCCGGGCAGCAGCGCTAAGCCCATCACCACCACCACATCATCGTCAATCACAACCACCTCCACCGGCGGACAACACCACCGCCACCACCAGAAATAGGAGAAGGATGGAAAACCCTTACCTATCCTCAGTCATCGTCATCCACGAGCCGCGTCGCTGCCTCCGTTTGCCATACACCGCGATATGGTGACCTGCGGCAGGGATCGACCCGTTGCTTCCCGCAAACCGGACCCATCCTTCGGAGCTCTGCCATCGCCGCCATAGGATCGATGCTGCCCCTGCCATCTGATCCGAGCCGAGCATAGGAACTCGACGCCGCCCCAGCACCGGAACGAGCCACCCCCTTGTCTCCCGCCGACGAACGCATATGCGTCTCTCCCACCCGGTACAGCGGCTCCGCTCTCCGTCGCGGATCCGCCGCCGTGCCGGACTTCCCCAGCGCCTTTGCCTCCGATTTCCTGTGCTCCGGTGGAAAGCTCCTCCGGAACCCTCTCTAACCCTCCGAGCCGCGCACCCTCTGGCGTGGACCGCCGATCGGGCCGCCCCCTCCCTCCTCTCCGACCGTCGAAATCCCGGCCGCCGCCTCCTGGCAGGCGCCCCCGACTCCGCCAATTCTGCACCAGATCCGGCTCTCTCCGCCTCCACCGGCACCGCGCCGCCTCCAGCGTGCCGCACAAACCACGACGCCGACCGCACCCTTGCTCCGCCGGTGAGTTCCCCTTCCTTCACTCCATCTCTCTCTCCCGAACTCCATCTCTCTCTCACTGTAAATTTAGAAGGGAGGGGCTGAAGAGTTATGTTAAGGGTTTATTTTTATTATTATTATTATTATTATTATTATCATTATCATTATATTATACTATATGTTATTATTATTATTATTATTATTATTATTATTATTATTATTAAAAGGGGAACACAGCTCTTGCTGTGTAGACTTGTGGGGTTTTGCATTATTGATATACTTTTGTTTCTTTTTATTTTTTAGTTTTGTGGAAACTAGTATATAGTTAAACCTATATGTATAGGTATACAGGGAAAGTATTTCGTATTATTTTGGTTTTATTATTTTCTTATTATTATTACTATTATTATTATTATTGTTGTTATTGTTATATTAAAATTTATATTTGACAAAAATACATTTTTGTAACAAAGTTATATTGAGCTTGGGCTCTAACTGTATTATATTATGATGTAGAATTTTAAAAATATTTATGTATAATTTTATATCTAAACTTAATGTTAATTTTTGCCTAAATAGTGTAATTTAATAAAACTAAGTTTACAAATGATTTCCTAGATTTCCAAGTATTCATCTAAAATTAATTTAACTAATAAAATTATAGTTTCCAAATTATAAATAATTTTCTAAAAAATAAGTTATATTTATTATGCAAATTTCCTTTTTGATCATTATCATTGATCTTGAATAATTGTGTGTTCCTATTTTCTCGCGATCTCGGACCCCTACACATCGACCTTGGCTATTAGACTATTGGAACATGGCAGAACATCGCACCACCAGGCGACACATCAGGCAAGATACCTTGCCATAATTTTACTGTTTATAAATTGTCTGTATTTTATTTATTGCATATCACTATGTATTTATTTTTATTTCTTTTAATTGTACCATTATTACAGTTCCTGACCTAGTGCCTGCTCAGTGATATTAGCTGTATTTTGTTATTATCCTTTGATTGCATATGTACCTAGAGTTAAGGGACTACCACTAGTTTAGTACATTACATAAACTTTGACACTGATGTGCCACGAGATATGTGAGTTGTGAGTAGCATATAGCATCCGGACTTACGTGTTGGCAGATCACTGATACGTATAGGACGTGTGTTAGGTCTAACTGTCAATAGTTGTATGTTAGAAGACTTGACGGTTAGTAGTGTTACATGGTCATGGATGCGACATGATAGGTACATTGGGTGGAAAGAATATTTCCTTGTCGTATGGGCTTCGATTGCACTTCCCTTCTAATCCGGAAGCTCTGCTGGAGATACGGGTATGTTTAGCCTCTCAGGTTTGCCACTGTCATTTTTGAACGTCATGCACTGTGGTCACTAGTTCCCAAGTGGGGACTATACCAGATCCTATTTACAGCCAGGGCTCATGCGACGAAAGGTTTGTTCTCAACTGCATTTTCACTTTAGTATCGTTAAATTACCTTATTGTTGTCTTATCACTTACTTTTGTTTATGGCATATTTTATTTTCAGTATTTATATGGCATGTTTATTGTATCTTGTTACGTCCCTCTGAGGACCTGGTTATCTCGACAGGTGTGTGCTCATATCTTTCGCAGGTGTTCTAGCTGTGGCCATGATCATCTCTATTTCTTCGAGGATGATTGTACTTTGATCGTCTTCGCTTCGCTCGCCAAAATCTTTCTTTTGCTATGTATTCTTTCATAGTTGATAGTGGATTTGTCTCCGCCCAACTACATGTACCAAATGATAATTTTATAATTGATTATATGATATCATTATTTCATTTATTTTGTGTGAATGAGATTAGTCATGGTTCTACTGCATTTTACAGCTTACGTATATATATTATACGGCTGGCATGTCTACGTTCCTAGTCCTACGTATTTTGGGACTGGGGCGTTACACAACCGATGCATCGGAACCCCTAAAGTTTGAAGCAGACTTCTTGGTATAATACTCAAAGAGGAACCTGGGTCGATGTGGATGCGATCGACCTTAATGGCACCGACATACCCCGTATAGTACAGGGGGAGGTTGTGTCGGTTATTCTTTAGCAACATGTCTTGTTGAGTAAAAGTGATATTGGGAATCATTTCGACCACGCTGTGGCAATGTCTTTCAGTGGCTGAACTTGGGTGAGGAAGGACTTGACGTTCTGTAAAGCTTCACTGAGCGCATCTCGGGTCTCTTTAGAGAGGCGGAGGAGCTCGAAAAGTGACAATCTAGCCGGAGTATTAGCCAGCTGTGCTAGAATATCGAAGTTGTATGGCTTGATAGGCCCGATTGTCGGATCCTTTCTGAGAGGTTTGTCGAAGCGAACCTCCTTCTGTTTCTGCTTGTCCACGGTAGGGGACCGGGATGGACCCGCCTTTGGTGCTTCAGGGATCTGAGGTGGACCTACTCATGATATATTTGGGACAGGGGCAGTATCTTGTGGAGAATCCTTCTTGCTTGGAGCCTGGCTCTCCTTTTGCCTCTGTGCCGAGCGGGTGGTCACCAAAGCATCGTCGGTCGACGTTGAGACCATGCGGCATGCCTTACTTTTCTTTCCTTTGGTAGAAAGGGTCGTAGACATCATCATATCGGAAACCATGTTAGGATGTATCCACATGACTTCGCCTTGAGGCGTAGAGAATGGGACGAGCCCTTGAGCATTGTCCCGTGCTGGCGGAAGGTTGACTACTTCCATCGTCTCCTTTGGAATAGGGATGACGCCATCTTGTACCTCTGTGGCTGGAAAACTTTTGAACTAGATAGTAACCATGTTGGCTGTGACAGTCTTCTCTTGTAATCCAACGATATGACGTTAGCATTAATGAGGCGTTGCATTTTCTCCTTCAACACATAGCAGTCCCGTGTTGAGTGATGGACGTACTAGTGATAATAGAAGTACTTGGGATGTCCCACCTTTTCTACTTTATCAGGACGTAGGAGTAAGTCTCCCTCAGCCTCTGCGCTTCTGTAGACTTGGGGTTCGCAGCTGCTGAACCTTTAGAGATGTTGACGGTCATGGCTTGCTTGTCTTTTCTGTCTTTGGGGTTGTTGTTGTAATAAAAGTGTAGCCCCTTGTCTCCCCTTATCTTCGGGCGCAGGAAAGTCTAGCCCCAGGAGCTGCGCTTCTTGGGCTTTCCTTTGTGCGGCATCCGCCTCTGTAATGAAAGGCGTCCACTCCGTGCAGGGAGCACTGTGCCACAATTTTATAGCGGACAGCATGTTCCTGCGGCAGGAGTCCATAAGCATGGGCTTAGGCATACCGGGTGGTAATTTGAGGCTGTCTGATGGAAGCGCTCGATGTAAGTGCGGACAAGCTCTTTCTCCCTCTGGACAATTTCTATGAGGATCGATATGGTCATATCCATGCCTCCTTCGTAGAATCGGTCTACGAACCGAGTCTTCAGGTCTTCAAATGACGAGATGTAGTCGTCCGGAAGACTGCAGAACTACTCATAGGCTACCCCCTGCAGGGCTCCTATGAATATGTTGGACAGAAGGGCGTCTTCTTTTGGCAGGTGCCCCGTTACTGATGCAAAGTACCTCAAGTATTATCGGGGAGACCCCTTCCTTTCATAAGGTGTAAGCGTCTGCGGATTGTATTTGGGAGGATAGACGACGTTGTCCCACTCGGCAGGGTATGGCTGTCGAATTTCCATCTTCCGGAGCGTTGCTTGCTTCTCCTTGGCATCATAATGGGCATATAGCTCCTTGATGGCCTACTGTATCTCAACCGATATTACGGAGCCTGTAGCCGATGGAGTAGACGAGGATGGTCCTGTCTGATTGGCAGTAGGCAACCTGTTGGATTCGTTATTGGTTAGCGAATCATGTGCAGGTGTAGAGGCAGCGGGGGCCATGCTACTTTTGAGGTCGATTATGACCGAGGATAGGGTCTTCATGGTGTCCGTTAGCGTATCCAACTTCGTCTCAAGGACTTCGATACGTCTGAGAGCTTCGTTGTTGTCTTCCTCATTCTGTCGGCCATGAAGACAGACCGAGTGTGAGGGTGACTCGAGGGAGCCATGGATCCTTCACTTTCTAGCTCAGACGTCTGAGTCTCGCTGTCCTGAGGATATACCGTAAGATTTTGATCTTCTTCGGACTCGTCACGATTACATAAAAGATTATATAAAGACATAATTATAAGGATCTGTTACAAAAGACTTGGTGATTACATGTGCCTGTTCGACGTAATAAAAGGTTGAACTGAACTTTTTGCTTTATTGAACATATAAGGTATCTATATACAAAGAAGGAAGTCCTAAACAGGATATTCTAAGTACAGGGAGAAGAGGTTTCTGGGAAAGTATGACGATGGAGATCGAGCACTGTAGCGGCTCCTTTACTCCGTTGACGATCTGACGACGAATCAACCTTGCTATGGCTCTCTGGCACCTTTGATGGGACTTTCGGGTCACCGATCAAGAGGTTGTCTGGATGAGTAGATCCCTTGAAGATGGTTGGTTGGTTGGTTCTTTGGTTGATAGGTAGATGAAAGTGGTCGACTCTTCGTGGATGGATATCGCTACTCCTTTGAAGATTATCGATTGTCAATGTTCCCTCTGTCTTCCGATGCTTTGGTGGAAGAAGAACTCCTTCTATTTATAGAGAACCAAGCACATATGCGATGTGCATTAGGGCTCCTGAGATATGAAATAATCCGCCGTCATTCCATGGTCGGGCTTCTGTGGCGCTGATACGTGGCGGACATCGAGATTCCCCTCAAACGAGATCTCTGGTAGTTATAAACATAACCGAAGGAGGTGACACATGGCGTGTGCCAATTTGCTTGCTCGGATATAGCCGAGTAAATCTTGGAATTTTATCTTAGATTTGGAGTCTAATTGATCCTCATCTAAGATTTAAATCAATCAGATATGATATCAAACTTGATTTAATCCCAATCTTCTCTGCAAGAGGCGGTTTAAACAAACCAATTGGGGTGGACCCATGCTTCCTACGCCTCTGGTGAGGACTAAGTGCTGTTGCGCTTCTGGGGTGACAAGTAGACCGTGCATCTGGAGACGACGGAACCTCTGTGCTTTCAGACGACGAGTGGACTTGGCTTCGAATGACGACGAGACTTCTGTGCATATAGAGGAACTTATGAAGCTATATTTTGGGCTACCAGAGTCACTGTGCTGTAGGCGACAAGTAAGCTTGTGCTTCAGGTTGACGAGGTTACTGTGCTTTTGGAGAGACATATTGACTTGTATTGGTTACGATGGGAGTTCCCAAGTCTCTTGTAGAGAAGTGACTTAAGCTTCTGATCTGGCAGCAGATGACTGCACCGTAGGATTGGAGATGGTGTGAGCATATCACCATCATGTACCTCATACGGACGCAGGTAAGTGGCTGCATCTCTGAACAGTGAAGGCGTTGTAAAAAAAAGGGTATGACACCCTTACGCGTCTGAGATTGGCGCAGGCAGATAGCTGCGCCTCTGGAGTGCAGACACTGGCTTCTGGAATAAAAGACTGGGAGGGGGGCCTACCACCATCGTGTTTATGAGTTTGGCACAGAAAGTAGATGTGCCTCTGGTTTGAAGGCTCTGGCTTCTTTAAGTACTAGGTTCTGATATGATTCTGAGAGGCTGCGCCCACAAGAATATCAGAACATGCTTCGATGGAGGTCAATCCTCTAGCGTGTGTATCGAAAAGAAGGAAGGTTGCGCTTCGATGAAGACTGCATCCTTTGTAGATCCCTCTAGGCTTCTGTTGAATCTACACTAGATCCTTTGTAGAAGAGCAGAATTAGTCCCTTATGTATAGTCTTGATGTGTCTGTACTAGACTTTGGTAGACATGATAACGAAAGGACTTCTCTCCATATCTTCTGTTTTGTCTTTTTAGCCCTGAGCTTGTGTCTTTTGCATCTTTTGCACTTTGGCGAAGGGATGTCTTCAGCTCAGATTTTTCATGCTTCTACAGTACCAAATTGAAAACTCCTGCGGATCTATGCCGGGGTTACTCTTCACAGTGTAATCGTGATGGAGAGAGGCACTGTGAATACGGTCTCCACCATAGCTTCCCCCCTCCAGTCGCACAACACTTTCGGAAGAACCTATTAGCCCGCCGAAAGCTCAGGCCACAGCTCAGCAGGAAGGCCCTTTCTTAAAAGAGCATCAGCTTCTAAGGCTCTTCTAGCCTAACAAAAGCATGCCGCCACCAATAATCACGGCAGAGCACAACCTATGGCTTTCCGGGTTGGCCATCCACCCATAAGCTAGGTCGTCAGGACCTCCAAGGCGTCGCCCATAATTCGAACTCCTCATGAGAAGCGTTCTAGCACGTTTCGAGGCTCATCAACTATTCTTCTATGAAGGCATAATCCCTTTGAACGAAGGAATCCTCAACAAAAATTCGAGTTAGGCAAGGCCAACCGCCGCTCGAAGCTAAGTCAGGATACAGCATGGTGTTGTAGGAAAAGAAGAAGAAGAAGACATGGCTCTTCAGAAGAAACTCCCCCGTTATATAGGGCGAGAGTGGTCCAAAACGTCGACCACATAGACAACGGTCAAAGTTCCCACATTAATGGGATAAACCTAGGACTCAGCACGATGAACCTCATTAAATAAAGTTCATTCGACTAAGTCCTAGACTATCCTAGGACTCCTTGAAATTCTCCAAGTAATAGTGGTAATTCAGAGGGGGACGTTCATTAAGAAGCGGTCATTCAGTGCTCTTTAAGAGAAGACTTCAAAGACAATGCCTTCAATATCGAGAGGCGCAGCTGCATTCCTACGCTAACCTCAGGCGCAGACTGGTGATATTTTTACACCACCTCAACTCCAACGGCGCAACACACTGCTCCGACCCAAAAGCCCAACTTCCTTTCATCAGAGACTTGGGAGATACCATTGCATCCAACACAAGTCTAACTGTCGCTCCAAAAGCACAATAATCTCGTCAACCTTAAGCACAAGCCTACTCGTTGCCGTAAAGCATAGTGACTTTGTCGCTCGAAACACAGCCTTTTCATCGCTTATATGCACAGAGGCTCCATTGTATTCGAAGCATAGTCCACTCGTTACCTGCAAGCATAGAGGCTCTGTTGTCTCCAGAAGAACAGTCTACTCGTCGCCCCAGAAGCACAGCAGTACTCAGACCTCGCCAGAGGCGCAGAAAGCATGGTTCCACCCAGTCGGTTTGCTTAAACCGACTCTCTTACAGATAGGATTGGGGTTAATCATGATTGACATCTTATCAAAATGATTTAAATCTTAGACGAGGATCAATTAGAATGCAAATCTGAGATGAAATTCCAAGATTTACTCGTTTGCATCCGAATAAGCAAATCGGCACACGCCACGTGTCTCCTCCTTCGGTTATTTTGATAACCACTAGAGATCTCGATTGACGGGAATCTCAATATCTGCCACGTGTCATTGCCGCAGAAGCCCGTACTGTACAATGACGACAGATTCCTTCATGTCTCAAAATCCTAATGCACATCGGATATGTGATCTCTTCTCCTATAAATAGAAGGAGTTTTCCTTCAACAAAAGAGGAGAGACCACCGAAAATCAAATCTCCATCTTCAGGCATCCTCTTGATCGGCAACCCTAGAGTTCTATTAAAGGCATCAAAAAGTCAGAGCAAGTTCAACCCGTCGTCAGATCGTCAACGGAGTAAAGGAGCTGCTGCAGTGCTTGATCTCCACCATCACACTTTCCCAGAAACACTTCCCCTTGTACTTAGAATATCCTGTTTAGGACTTTCTTCTCTATATACTGGTCTTTTTATGTTCAATAATCAAAAAATTCGTTCAACCTTTTGTGATGTCGAACAAAATGGCGACTCTACTGGGGACTGCCTTCTCCTCCAACGAGAAGAGATGACGTAATCTGACGACGATTTGCTGAGATCTTTCCAGAAGATGCTGGTTATACGCTTCGGCCAGCAAGCTTTTGAAGATCTTCTTTCTGATGAGAAGTCAAATCCTTCGAAGCGGTTCATAAAATCGAAGAAGACTCAATGTGTCTGGAGGCCCAAGGCGGCTGCGATGAGTAGCACGATGGAGGGAGCTGGGATATAGAACCCCCTCAACGTTGAAGCCCCAGAGAAGATTTTGGCTGCTACAGCCATATCTCCTCGTTCGATTCCCACCCGAAAAAGTATGACAAGGAAGACTGAGTCTCTATGGCGGGCCTGAAGCGCGCGTTGGTTCAACCCCTCACGATAGGAGCATTGCCTGCGAGAAGATCCGTCTTTGACAGAATCGCCTTCCCATCAGGCGAGCCTTCATTAGATTTAGAATACTATGCACCAGCTGTGTGGGACCGTGGAGCACCTCTAGAGAGGGGTGGGTTGAATAGAGTGTGTACGTGTACAGCAAAAAATAATCACCAATTAAAAATATTAAGCAGTTATATATTATGGCAGATAAAAGATGGTAAATAAAATGCGGTAAAATAAGAGTCAAGAATTCAAACTGAGTGAACACCATGATGTATATTAGTTTTTCTCTGAGAGGACTAGTCCAATCGCGAGTACTATTGCTCGTTGTTAATCCACTATGGCACAAGCTTTAACTGAGCACTTGCAACTCTTACAGCACCGTGCTTGGTGACAAGTGTACGACCGACTTCACAACACCGTGCTTGGTAACGAGCGCACGACCGACTCCAGAAGGCAATTGGAAAACTGGAACATTTTCTGAATACAGCCTCTGATACAATTCTTCAATACTAAACTCTAGATTAAACAGAACCTGTACTTGCTTAGCTAACAGTCGTCAAGGCTTAGATATGAAGTGAAAAGCTTAGAATACTTTAGATAGAGAAAAGAAGAGATGAAATTGGATGATTGAAATGAATGGTAATCTCAACTCTATTTATAGTATTTTTCGGGGACCGAACTCGGACAGAGTTCGGACAGAGTTCGGATGCTAGAATTTTGCATACGAACGTTGGATGCAGATTTGGTGGAAACTGAATTTCGAATTTACCCAGACCGAACTCGGGCCGAGTTCTGACCGAGTTCGGGCAGAGTTCTACCAGAACTGTTTGGGCCAAAATTTGATGGGTTTTTGGCTTTTTAATAAGTAGATTTTTGGATAGATATTTGTGGATAGGTAGGCTATATATTTTGGACTGAGAATAGATAAGCCAGTACCGATCCGATCAATCTCACATTTTTCCTAGACTCAAGAAAAGGAAAAAATACATAATAAATTTGAAAACCAATAGCCCTTTTGATGACGTCTTTTTCTGACATTGAAGATACATTTTTCCTTGACATATTTTTCCTTCGCCCCCGAACCCCCACGGGGGGCGCTGCCCCCTCGACCCCCGTCCACTGACCGGGCAGCGGAACCCCCGATGCGAGGCCTCGGATAGGTCGTTAGACGGTTTAGAGAAATCTTCTTGTATTATGCCATCTTTGGCCCATCAATAATTCTTCGTTGCATATGTCCTCGTTTGATCATGCTTAATGCTCGTCTGCAAGTACATATTAGATAAAACAAAACAATATGATGCAGTATGATACAAGCATAGCAATATGATATAGACCATTTAGGAAAATGCTAACTTTATAAGACAATGCTAAGTTTAAGTAGCAACAAGATAGTGATTACATGAATATTAGTGACATCACTAGTTAAACTTAATTGATTAGCCATATTCAAAAACATGATATAATTATTGGGCTAATAAGCTGAGGATAGTAGAAAGAAATCCAAGGTAGTACGTGCCTCATGCAACAAACGTACCATACCTATGACCGACCAAAGGCCTGCATTGACAGTCACACGCGCTGCTGATGGAAAGTTATACAAGACTGGTCCCCGTGCTCCGATGTTTCGACCAGTTGAACCCCTCTGTCGCTTGAGGAATCATGTGCATGATGCAGGCCAGGGGTACATCCCGTAGAGAGAGACTCGTGTGAGCAGCGTTCCTATAAGCTTGATAGGAGTCTGCCTCGCCAGACCCTCTCTGAGCGTACCCATGTGCAGCTTTCCTGTACGTACAATGGGGGTACCACGACGGAAGACCTGGTGCTGTCCCAAGTAGAAAAAGAATCGACGGCGCAGGGCATGCCTAAATTAAGGCATCCTTGTACCCATATCACCATCAACTACTGTTTTCAACAGGCGGCTGTACTACTACCGAGGAGGCGCACCGTCTTTCAAAGACCTCAACCTACGTCAACTGCACGTCCGAGAGTCAACAGGGGTTCGGCGAGCAAAAGAGAAGATGAACTTCGTGTCGCCACGTGAAACGCGACTAAAGGTTCTAAAACTCTTAAGAAGTCATCCAAGAATCCTTACGTATCGGCCACCAAGCCTAATAAGCGGCCCGAGAGTATCAAGGCAAAGGTACCCAGCACAAATGTGTTCCAAGGCACACGTTCCAAAACTCCGTTGGGTGCAACATCAGATGCTAGGGGTAGCCAACCTCCCACTATTTATGACAACGCCTATTCCAATCTGAGGAGGAGCCATACGATACGGATGCCTCCACAGGCGCAGCTAGCCACCAGACTAGGGTTAGCAACCGCAATGAGTCTGCGGAAGACCGTAACCTCCCAGTCTATCCTCAGGACGATGAGGCTCGGACATCTGAGCCAGAGAGCGGGGGATCTACTGTCCTTTCCATCCATCCACACACAAGGTTCATATTTATGGTCGAGGATCATGACGCAGAAAATAGCGAAGCGCCTGACCAGCTGAAGCGCATCGAAGCTCTCGAGACGAGCCTAGCTATGTTAAATGCCACAATAAAGACTCTGTCTTCTCTTATGCTGAAGATCAAGGGGAATTTGGTACCCACTGCCTTCACACCTATGCCTGGTATAGCAGCCAATGATGGATCCAGCAAACTGCCTGCCGTCCATTAGACGGGATCATCGTCGTCTACTCCATCAACTACAGGCCTGGCAATGTCAACCGAGATACAACAGGCCATCAAGGAACTGTATGCTTACTACGATGCCAAAGAGAAGCAAACAGCACTCCTGAAGATGGGGATTCAGCAGCCGTATCATGCCGAGTGGGACAATGTAGTTTATCCTCCCAAGTATAATCCGCAGACGCTCACTCCCTATGAGGGAAAGGAGTCTCCCCGACGATACTTGAGGTACTTTACCTTAGTGATAGGGCACTTGCCGAAGGACGATGCCCTCCTTACCAACCTCTTCGTAGGAGCTCTGCAGGGGTAGCCTATGAATGGTTCTGTAGCCTTCCGGATGATTGTATTTCATCATTCGAGGACTTGAAGAATCTATTCATAGATTAATTCTATGAAGGATGGATGGACATAACAATGTCAACTCTCATTGAGGTTGTCCAGAGAGAGAAGGAGCCTATCCGCACATACATTAAGCACTTCCGTCAGGCAGCCTTAAGGTTAGCGTCTGGTATGCCCGAGCCCATGCTTATGGACTCTTGCCGCAAGAACATGCTGCCTGCGATAAAATTGTGGCACAGTGCTCCTTGCACAGAGTGGACGCCTTTCATTAGAGAGGCGGATGTGGCACAAAGGAAAGCCTAGGATGTGTAGCTCCTGGGTCTGAACTTTTCTTCTCTCGAAGACAAGGGGAGACGTTCGTTTAGCAATAACCCCAATGATGGAAGAGACAAGCAAGCCATGACCGTCAACATCTCTAAAGGTTCGGTAACCATGAAACCCAAGTCTGTAGAAGCACAGAAGCCGAGGGAGATTTACTCCTTCAATGACGAAGATACGCTAGAACTCTTTAATATGCTGATAAAGAGTTGCAAGCTGTCTCTCCCAATACCAAAGTGCCCTGACGAATTAGGGAAGGTGGACAACCCTAAATACTGCCATTATCATCAGTATGTTCACCACTCGACACGAGATTGCTACGTATTGAAAGGACAGATTCAGCACCTCATCTATGCTAAAGTAATATCACTTGACTATGAAGAAAAGATTGTCATGGACAACATGGTTACTCTCCAGTTTAGAAGTTTCCCAACCACGGAGGCACAGGACGGGGTCGTCTCCATTCCGAAGGCTACATTAGAAGTAGTCAATCTTCTACCAGTGCAGGACAATGCCTAAGGGCTCATCTCGTTCTCCACGCAGCAACGTGAGGTCATGTGGGTCCACCCTGACCTGACTCCTGACATGATTGCAGCCACAACCCCTTCTGTCAAAGAAAAAAGGGTCAGGACATGTCGTATGGTCTCGGCTTCGATCGGTGACACCTTGGCGGCCACTCGCTCGACACAGCGGCAAGAAAAGAACAGGCTCCAGAGGAGGCAGTACCTCCACCAACTACAGCCCCTATTCCTGATGTATCAGAGATAGGCCCGTCTCAGACTCCTGCCGCAGATAGGCAAAAGCACAAGAAGGTTCGCTTTGACAGGCCTCTCAGAAAATACTCGACAGTAGGGCCTATCAAACCCTACAACTTTGACATACTGGAGCAGCTAGCCAACACCCCGGCTAGATTGTTACTTTTCGAGATCCTCCTTCTCTCTAAAGAGACCCGGGATACGCTCAGTGAAGCCTTGCAGAAGGCCAAGTCCTTCCTCACTCAGGTGCGACCACCAAAGGAAGACCCTGCGGCCTGCCCATATTGTCACAGCATGGTCAAAGTGATCCCTAGTATCACCTTCACCCAACAAGACATGTTGCTGAAGAACAACCGGCATAATAGGCCTTTGTACTATACAGGGTATATCGGTGCCATTAAAGTCGATCGCATCCACATCGACCCGGGATCCTCTCTCAGCATTATCCTAAGGAGTCTGCTCCAAAATCTAGGGATTCTGATGCATCGGCTGACTGTATCAAACAAAACAATCAGCGGCTTCAACGCGAAAAAGAGCGAGCCTCTGGGCAAAATTTGCTTGAAGTGCCAAATTGGTAATTTACATACCGAAGTGACTTGCTATGTCATCGATGCTGACATAAATTACAACATACTGTTGGGATGACCATGGATCCGTGAGTACATGATTGTTCTTTCCACCCTCCATCAGTGCATGAAGTACGTGGCCAGCGACCGGACTATCAAGACCGAGTTCGCTGACATCGACCCGTTCCAAGGGCTTGAAGCCTACTGTACAGATGTTGATTTATACAAGTCAGTCTCTTGGGATGATGAGGGTAATGATGATGATGACAAGGTAAAGACGACCTCAGGAAGTGCAGCGGTTGTCGAAGAACCTCTAAAGGTTCGATTGAAGGAAAGACCCCCCCAAGGTGTTTGCGTCTCTCGTCGTCAAGCTCCGAGGCAGAGTACCACCTTTGCCTTCAGTAATATCAGATGATGGCCAAGAGCCTATGCAAAAAAGTCTACCTCGGAGGTCCCCATGGTCGACCATTATGGCTCAGGAGCCTCTGACCGTGACCCTTTTGGTGATCAAACTAAAAGAAAAGTGTCCTCCTCCTCCTTGCTCGACAGCCCTAGTCCTTACCGATAAGGAGCTACGAGACTACATCTACGCCAATACGGAAGTATACTCTTTTAAGGATGTAATCCCCCGGGATAAAATCTTTCATTTTATTAATAGAAAGTTGTCTTCGAATTACTCTTGTGCATATTGGAACACTTGATATTTTCTAGACAACTCTCCATGTAAGCTGCAAACGTAAGTAACAACGGCCAACCATGCAAGCCAAGTTATTCCCTTCCAGGGTGCCTACTTCTTTGTTTCAGCAAAGAGGAAAGAAGAGGAACCCATCATCTTTGGTCGAGTGGAGCATCCTCAGCGACTAGCTCCCGAAGATCCAGAATCCGACGTCGGCAAGATGCAGCTCTACCGCAATGCTACTTAGGCCAAACACCTCATACAGAAGATGGGTTACGACCTGAACAGTAATAAAGGACTGAACTATGGTAAAGGCCGGCGCATTTCCTTATGAATTCGAGTTCCAAAGGGAAAGGCCCAAAACTATTACCAGCGTACCCGCCGGGGGTTGGGTTATATTACGCCCACTTCCACTTCAGAAGGCTCGAAGACATAAGTCATGATGCACTCACACTCTTCTGACTCCTCAACCTGGGACTCCGATACCAGTACCGGCCAGGTCTTCAAAAGGATGCTGTCAGCTAACATGGCCTCTGCAAGCCCTTTAGTTGAAGATGAAGATCAGGCGGTCGAGTACTTCGAAGATGAACCTTGGGCACAACGCTTGGGATTTTAATGGGAATGGTGTCGCGCGCAGTCCGAATCTCCCACATCTTAGTAAGTGTTCATGAATTCCTTTAAAAGAATTCATCCCTTCTATACCTTTCCCTATGGAAAACCTTCCACGTTCGTATTACCTCTGGATTGATTCCCTACACCTTAGTAAAGTTACGTCTACCATGTCCATATTACCTCTGAGTAGTCACCTATCCCATGATGAATCCATGTTGTCATGACCACCTAAAAAATATTACACGTCCATATCACCTCTGAAGTGTTATTCTATACCGTGTCTACCATGTCCATATTACCTCTGACTAGTCACACTTTTCCTATAGTAGCCTTGAGTTGTCATAGTTCTCTAGAAAAAAAACATTTTATGTCTATATTAGCTCTGAACTGTTATTCTGGAAAAGGGTGTTTGCCATATCCATATTACCTCTAAGTAGGCAACCCTTCGATAACAATCCTCCACGGTTATTACTCATAAAGTACTTTATGTCCATATTACCTCTGGATTGCTCCTCTACACCCAAAATCATGGCTACCATGTCCATATTACCTCTGAGTAGTCGCCCTCTCCTTGATTGATCCTAAGATTATCATGGCTATCTAGAAAATAATTCACACTCATACTACCTCTGAATTGTTGTTCTACATCCTAGCAAAGATTATGCCTGCCATATTCATATTACCTCTAGTTAGGAATGTCTTCCATGATGACCCCTTGTCATGGTCATGAAGGGCTAGGAAACCTTTCACATGAGCTCGTTAAAGACAAAAAAGAGAAAAGTCCTTATACAAAAGCATGTGGCTACAAAGACCTATTACAGACTCTTCGTAGTTACGTACACAGATGCATTAATGCTGAAGCTTAATCACAATATCAGCCTGACAACAGAGATGATGGGAATTTTGCCTATAAAGAGACATATGTTCAAGCTTCTGTTCAAAGTACCACGAGCTTGATCCAAGTTCGGAACACTTTGAAGGGGGTCTTGTAGAAGCATGAAAAATCTCAACATAATACAAGGCGAACAACGAAGACAAAAGTCACAAACAGATGAAAAGCTCAGAAGTCATCTTTTATTAATCATGGCAATAAGAGTCTGCAAGAGACTTGTCATGATTACATCAACGACTGCATAAAGACATAATTACAAGGATCTGTTACAAAAGACTTTGTGATTACATGTCGCGAATTAAAAACTCCTGCGGATCTACGCTTGGGTTACTCTTCACAGTATGATAGTCATGGACAGAGGCACTATGGATAGAAGACGTGA
This sequence comes from Iris pallida, assembly GCA_029216955.1. Taxonomy (NCBI): domain Eukaryota; kingdom Viridiplantae; phylum Streptophyta; class Magnoliopsida; order Asparagales; family Iridaceae; genus Iris; species Iris pallida. Next base: position 2,706,263 of record JANAVB010041019.1, read on the forward strand.
ATACAGTCTCCATTAAAGTCTCCACCACAGCTTTCCCCCTCCAGATGCGCAGCACTTCCGGAAGCAGCTATTGGCATACCAAAATCTCAGGCCACAGCATAGCAGAAAGGCCCTTTTTCAAAAGGACATCAGTTTTTGAGGCTCTTCTAGTCGAACAAAAGTACTTCACCACCAATGAGCAGGGCAGAGCACAACCTGTGGCTCTCCGGGTTGGCCATCCACCCACAAGCCAGGTCGTCAGGACCTTCAAGACCTCTAAGGCGTCGCCTAGGATTCGAACTCCATATGAGAAGCATTCCAACGCATTTTGAGGCTCATCAACAGTTCTTCTATAAAGGCATAGTCCTTTGTATGAAGGAATCCTTAACCAAAATCCGACTTAGGCAAGGCCAACCGCCGCTCGAAGTAAAGTCTGGATCCAGCATGGTGTTGAAGGACATGAAGAAGAAGAAGACGTGGCTCTTCAGAAGAAACTTCCCCTTTATATAGGACGGGAGTGGTCCAAAACGTCGGCCACATGGCCAATGGTCAAAGTTCCCACATTAATGGGATGAACCTAGGACTCAGCATGATGAACCTCATTAAATAAAGTTTATTCGACTAAGTCCTAGACTATCCTGGGATCCCTTAAAATTCCCCAAGTAATGGTAGTAATTTAGAGGGAGTCATTCATTAAGGAGCCGTCATTATGTGCTCTTTAAGAGAAGACTTCAAAGCCAATACCTTCAATCCAGAGGTACAGCTACATTCATGCGCCAACCTCAGGCACAGACTGGTGATGTTTTCATACCACCTCAACAATAATGGTGCAGCTCTCTGCTGTAACACCCACTTTTCTAAAATATGGATAATTTTGTACTTTTATAATTTTGATTATTCAATAATAGGATTTAATTCATAATAGTGAATTTTGGTGAATTTTAATTAATTTTATACTATTTAAAATATTGAATTGTGATTTTGATGTTTAACTAGTGCAACCCTAGATTGCTAAGCCTAGAGACTAACCATAACCATTGGAGTCTAGTCATGTGATTAGAATTGCAAATTATCACTTTTTAGCCTAAGGGTATTTTGGTCATTTTTGACTTTTAATGAAAATTTTTTTTGATTAATTAATTATGTGCTAATCTATTTGTTAAGACTTAACCTAGAAGTCGCCCTAACCTAGATATTAGTCATGAGCCTAGATATTAGAATAGAAGCTTCCATCATGACAAGATTAAAAATATCTAGATATTATTGTAGTAGGATATTTCCCTTAAGATATTTGTAGAAAGAAAGCATTAGGATTAAATTGAACTATTGATTGGACTTGAATTATGTGAAGAAGCCTTAGCCACCCATCTACATCTAAACCTAACCCTAATTTCTATTTGTGGCTGCCCCTAGGAGTATCCCTCCTATAAGTATCTTCATATGTTTGTTCTTGCCTCTTTTAACACCTACAAAGAAACCCTAATTAGTTCTTCCCCAATTTCTCCCTTTTAATCCAAATTGATCCCAAATTGAGGCTACTCTCTTGCATTAAGATTCATTTTAGTAAAGGAGGCTAGTGGAGGCTTGCTAGCAAGGATTTGAAGAGCATTTGGCCATAGCTTGTGGAGGGAACAACTCACTTACGAGCCTTTTCATTGAGTTTGAACTCTCAATATGTAAAACACTACAAACCCTAATGAATTCCTGATTTCTTTCCATAGTTGCATCCATCTAGGTGTCCCCTAGCTGTAGAGTGAGTTTGGTAGGATCTCGTGTCCATTTAGTATGCGTATCGGACACGTATCGGTGTTTTTAAATAGGTGTTTGATGAAATGCCTAAACCAATCATTTGTTCACCATTTTTGAAACTATTTTCATGAATATGTAGCCCTATATATGGGGATAAATTTTGAATTCGATTGAGTTGATTGTGGTGAGCATTTTGTGTCCAAATTGGACACTAACATGTGTGCCGGACACGGCACAGGGGGGTACTGTGCTCCCCTGCTGCTCGCGTGTCCTGTAGGACACGACACGACACCGTTCGACCTAAAATTTTAGGGACATGAAGGGGCACTCACTGACAGAGTGATCCCCAAGTTTGAGGCAAATCCATCGAGTGGATCGAGAGAAATCTCGATCGCACCGATCTTTGCCTACGTACAGCCGTGCGGGATTCGAGTACTGATACGCTGTTCGTATCCTTCGTGGACATTTTATGGATGCATGTCTGGCACTCGTGTCCCTAGCCCTATACCTGGTTTACACGTGTGCATAACCACGAGGAAACTAGGATACTGTGTCGTGTCCACGAGGCCTTGAACTGGCCGCACGAGGTAGTATGTGGGCATATTTGCACTGTGTGTGTTTAATTCATTTTGGACACTTCGTGTCCACTTGTGTGGACATGAATGCATCCCTCTGACATGCTAACATGTGACACACACTCGTGCACTACTAGTTTGTATTATTAATTAGTTTTTTATTGTGAATTTTGGGTTGTTTTGGTATCGGGACAGTAAACTCTGATACTGGGTTATAATTTAGGGATTTTTAGTTTGTTAAATCTTTAAATATATGTTAAATTGTCGAATTTTAACTAAAAATAATTTGATTTAACCTGAGATCATATGCTAACATGTTTGTTTCACTTTGCATTACCTGAGTTTCACTTGAGTTGAAATGGAGAACATGTTCTTTATTTTCCCAAGAATTGATTTCATAAAATCTGAATTTAAATCACTGTTAACATATATATGAACCTGGGAATGTTTGTTACTTGAAACTTGAGATTAGATATAGGATTTTGGTATATGGCATTAATGTGATATAGGTTAACTGTGAACTTGGGTTGCAAAACCTGAGATTCAAATGGTTAGATACATGTAAACTAAAATTTATATAAAGATTGAATATAGGTTAACTGTTAACTGTTGGTTTGGGTTTTTGAATGAAACTAAGTTTGACACTATGCTAACAGATTTCATATGCATTTTAGTGGGTTGTTTTGGTTTGAATGTTTGGGAGGGAAACTGAAAATCAATTTGACATTTAAATGATAACTGTGAACTGAAATTCACTCATATGTGTTAATCTTTAAACCATGAAAATGAGATGTATGTTTAAACCTGAGAGTACTTTGATAACCTGATACATATATCTGAAATGGACTTTTGAGTTTGATTTAGTGAGATTTCAATGGCATTAAACTGTAAACTTGGATAAGCATGCCTGGGTATATTTTGATAACTGAATGTTAGATGAAACCTGATATTCAATTGACTTTGTAATGATACTCTGATACAGCGAACTGATATGAATGCATGAACTGATTTTTGAATATTAACCTGAGCATAATATGGAACCTGGACAGTGGTTTGGGTTTGCTAGTAAAACTGAGATCATAGGTTTGTAATGTATGGTAGTATGAAATGAATTAATGTAGGTTGTATACATAATTGTAACCCTCCCCCATGTTCAGCCTCTCTTTTCTTCACTGTCCACTCCCTTTCATCCTTCCCTTTTCCTTTCCTTCCCTCTTTATGAATATATATGTATGTATGTAAATATGTATGTACGTAATGTATGTCTGTATACATGTATGCAATCTAAGCATGTATGAATGTATACATGTATATTATGTATCCATGTATGTAATGTGTGGGTACATGAATGCAATATATGTGTGGATAAATGAATGCAAGTATGTATGTATTTATATATTTGTATCTATAGGTTATGTTATAGGCCCAGTGTATAGTTTACCTATAGGCTTGTAGATTTGACTAAAGTTGACCAAAAGTCAACATTGAGTCAATATGTGACCAATTGACCTAGCTTGACTAGAGTTTGACTTAGTTGACTAAGATTGACCTAGCTTGACTAGAGTTTGACTTAGTTGACTAAGATTGACCTAGTTGACTAGATTGTTGACTAGAGTTGACCAAGTGTTGACTTTAGCCTAGAATGACCTAGAAATCATATAGATGCATGCTACACTTCATTTATAACCCCTTTGTATACATCATGACTTGTGTTGCTCTAAATAGGACTCAGATACCTCGTTTAGGACAGTGTATTCTCACAGACATTCAGATCGCAAGCGAGTATATTTTCTGATCGTTTCATACTTGTCAGGACTTATATTCTTACTCTATATCACTATACTTGAAGCTGTCACGATTGTTATCATGGATTGGTACTATATGGATCTTTTCTTGTGATGTTATCTCCCTTGGGTACATTAAATACATATTGTCATGTGCTTTTCACGAACATATTGTATTTCTTGTACACCCCTATTCATGTATACTCTTGTGCAATCTTGTACTCTCATGATCACATGAGCCCATGGATAAACTATTATACAGGTAACGTAACTTGATTGGATCCTTGTGTATTGATTGGGGAGGGTGAGTAGGAAATGGTTATGCGATCAAATTCCCTATTGTATAAATATTATATATGTCCATTGTGCCCTCGTGTATAATGGAGTCCCATTTTATTGTATAACCTAACCTATTTACATAACCATATTGTGCTCTAAATCACTAGTCACTTACAGTTCTTACATATCATGTATATATTTCCAGTTTACAAATATCTCTTATTTTCATGTACATCTTCTTACAGTTCATGTATCTTACTCTTTTGTATGCTTTATATTTCCTGCTATGATATGAATTGCGTGAGATGTATTGTGCTCGCTCCTGTCCTGATTGGACCTGCTAAAAATATTACAGATGATACTGAGGACTTCTACCCAACCTACTATAGAGCCATCTAGACGACACTAGTGAGTTGGACCCACAGGAGGATCCAGCTCTATCTGAGGACGTCATCCCTACTGCTTATACTAGATTAGCTAGGCTTTATCTTATTTTTATTATGTTATTGTATTGACTTTAGAGTTGTATTATTTCTGGATGTTTGTGATGTTGTGTCGTTTAGACACTTAGACTTTCCTTCTGTTTGAATGTTCTCTTTTGAGATTTTATATCGATCATATCGTGCTATTTCCATCTTTAGATTGTGATTGAGTTGTACCTTCTGTGATTTGTCCTCCGTTCGGAGAGTATATCATATTGTATTTAGTTTGTGATAGTGACCTAGAACAGCGTTCTACTGCTGACACTGCGGCGTAGGCTGGACGTACCCACTTCCCGTGCCCCTACACTGGGTGCGGGTCGTGACATCTGCTCTGACCCAGAAGCTCAACTTCCTTTCATCAGAGACTTGGAGATACCATTGCATCCAACAAAAGTCTGTCTGTCGCTCCAAAAGTACAGTAACCTCGTCAACCTGAAGTACAAGCCTACTCGTTGCCCTAAAGCACAGTGACTTTGTCGCTCGAAACACAGCCTTCTCATCGCTCATACGCCCAGAGGCTCCGTCGTTGTAACTCCTCTTCTTGAATTTTTCAAATTTTTTATTTATTTGCTTATTCTACTTTTAGTTTCTTAAAATAAATCATTTTGAAACGTATAAGCGTTATTTGCTACTTTCTTGTCATTTCAAAATTTTAGTTTTAAATAAATAGTTTGAAAGTACTAAATTATGATAATAAAAATTATTCTTTTATTAATATACATCATAAGGATGTTGTTATTATTTTGGACTTTCAAAACCATTGGCTTCGAAGGTGAATTAGAAGGAATAAGTAAGACTTTCGTCAAATTATTTTGATATATTTTAAACGATTTTGCCAAATGTCAAATACTATTAAATTTAACTTTGATAATACTAGATATATTTTTCAAATCATTAGCATAAATCCATTATTGGATTAGGATTACAATGTATATGACTTAAATTAATAGATACTATCAAATATATTTTTAAATATTATTTATATGATTTCGATAAAATTTAATTATTTATTTGACCTCAATTAAATATGGTCATTATTGGCTTTAATTAGATTAAGTTGTTTTAAATATTTATTTGATTTTAAATAAAGGGAATGCTTATCTAATTAGAATTTTGATCCTAATCTAATTTAGGAGTTTCTTGTCAAGCTTCTCCTATTTAAAGAGTGTCTCTTGTTTTCTTTTCCCATAAACCAAAAATTCCAACAAGATAGTCACAAAATCCATTCCCACATATTCCTTCAAATAACAATTCCCATAATTGTCCGTCGCACTCCCCGCCTCTCCGGCCAAACCTTCGACTGATTCCCAAACTGCCATGACCATCAACCAAGTCACCACTACAAATTACCACCACCAGCAACCAAACACAGCCACCATCAATCACAACCGTGTCCGAACCCATGTGACCGTGTCCAATCCATCTTATTCCACCATTACAATCTAATTATTATGTCCGTGTCGACAGGCCGACACGGACGTCCCAACAACCACCTCTAACCGCCAGCACCACCAGCCATCGTCCCACCGCACCAAAATCACGACCACCCCCATCAACATCATCCCGACCGACTCCCCAGCCACCCGCATAAGACCGCCGCCACGACAAGCAACAGCACGCCATCCCGGCGCTGCCACAACCGCAAACACCACCACAACCATCAATGCCACCACCAACGACAAAAATACCACCCAGGAAAAACCTATACATTACTCATCTGATCGCTGCCCTCTCGGAGTTTCCTTGCTTGGACTCTCAGAATTTTCGCCCGCGTCCCCGCGAGCCACGGCATCGACAGCACCTCGCCACCCTACGCCGCCTCAGCCGAACCCACCGCCGAGTCCTCCCCGGCCACGGTGCAACGCTCGTGCAGCCTGCACAGTCACGCAATCACGGTGCGGCCCTGCGCTCTGTCTCGTAGAGAGGGATGAAGAACCTTGGTGAGCCTCCTCCTTGCTCTTGCTCCCACTCTCCTTCTTCCCCATCTGATGGTGATGAGGAGGAGAGTTAGTCTCATTTATCACTTTCTCCCTCTCTTTCTCATTTAGTAGTGGAAATGACTAATACCATAAATGTCTGTTCGTTTTTTTTGTTTTTATTATAAGTGTTCTCAGAGAAAGAGGAATTATTTTATTAATACGTTTGTGTAAATATCAGTGTTGTCATTAATTTGTATACATTTAGTATTGTAGTATGTTAGGGGTTTTAAAAGAGAACAGCGCAGTTTTATAAATCTCAGTAGTTGAGTCAAAGGTTGATTTTAATGGATTTAGTCGGGTTTTGGGTTTCCTAACGGGCTATAATAATTGGGCTTTATATATAGTTAGTCTTTCTAATAAGTTTATGCAAATAATGACATCTCAAATTAGCCTATAAATATTTTTCTAGATAAATACATATATTTTCTAACAGGATTCCTAATTTGGTTTATATATATATATATATATATATATATATATATATATATATATATATATATATATATATATATATATATACTTTCTAAACCCATGACTTATTTTGACTAATAAAATTCATATTTCCCATTTCTATTAGGAATGGATTTGTATATAAGTATTAGTAGTTTTGAGCAAATATGCATATGTATTTGGGCCTTAAATATTTAACTAGATTTATTGGGCTTAGTATTGGCCTTATATCTTTCTTAATATTAAATAGTTTTTCACTATTAACTATGATTAGTATTGTTGATAATTTTATGGATCTTTTAGCATTAAACATTATTGTTTATATATATATATATATATATATATATATATATATATATATATATATATATATATATATATATAAAACTACTGTTAACATATTTGTGACATAATTGGTATTGGGCTTACATGTAGCTTCAATTTGGGCTAATACACATATTATTATTTTGGTACGTAAATATAGATTGACCTAGAAAGTGTATTTTGACAAATTAAGTATGTTAGCCATAAAATAATATTCTAGAATTTGAAGCATTAATCTAAAAATATTTTTGACTATTAATAAATAAATATAGTCTTTAAAAATTATAAACAATCTGTAAAATTGCCACAAAATGTTTTCTAGTAAATTGATATATATAATAATAAATAAAAGTCTAAAGAAAGATTTATAAATGCTTTCTAAACTCAATATTATTTTGAATAGTAACAATGGATATTTTCTTAAAAGCCTTCTTATAATGTTTTCTTGTAAATATTTTCTAAATAATAAATATATATGTTTTTAATTAAAAATAACCCTTCCAAAACCAAATTCTCTTTAGATTAGATTAATTCTTGATCGTAGCTAATCAGATTCCTATTTCTTTTGCCTCATTTATATCAACCTTAGTCAACTGGACTAATCTGGACCTAATGGGATTATTGGTTTCACCAGCAAAGGATCCCAGCTAAGTGCACTTTCTGATTGCTTTCAATTCTGATAGTTTTTCAGTACATATCATACATATGCTCTCCTGTTTGTTGACACGATGGACACACGAGTTAGTATCATGGACCTCTACTCATTATATTCTCGTTTTATCATGCTTGTCGTGTTCGTGACTTGTTCGGGTCCATGAGTACAGGTTGGGAGGAGAAATATCTTAGTAGACGTGTGAACTACCCTTTCTATCTCCCGTGTCTTTCGTGGAGAATAGCAGTCGCACATTACACGTGCGGGGTGCCTGATTTACCCCTAGCCATTGACATATCGAAACTGATATTTCAAAACACGTAGATAGTTGTCTCATTTATTTATTTGTCACCACTTGCCCTGTCACCATGTTTATATATTATTTTCTAGTTGACATGCCATGTTATATGATTCCAGCTTTCATAATAGTTATACCATGACATCATTTTACTTCTAGTTTTCTTACACATATGCTATTTTCATGTATTGCAAATTATATTATGTTACGAATAGCTTTTCGGTCTGTTTGCTTGTTCCATTCCTGACTGAAAACTAACATTTTTTAGGTTAGTCGTGGCTTCTCTTAGCGTTGGAAGATACGGGTGTACTTGCAGGCCAGACCTAGAGATTAGATAGATGCTATAGTCATTTTCAATATATGTAAGAACCTTGTACTTTTTTTTGAATATAAATCTTGTAATCAATTTAGAAATGTGAATGAGCAGTAAAGTTTATTTTTGAGCATTTATTTATTTTGGGCTAGATAGCGTTTTACCGTCGACACTACGGCGTAGGCTGGCTTGTACACGCACTCGTATACCAAAAAGCGGGTGTGGGTCATGACAAGTTTTTGTGCTAGCCCATACAGGTCAGTTTTTGTAAAGTGTGCGAACTCGCGATAGTACTTAAGTTAGTCGAACTATTGCGAGCCTGCGACTAGAAAATGCTCATTCACATTAGTATTAAATTGAATTAGGAGGATGGCTAGAATATGAGTCCCTTCTTCAATTTGACTGTTTGGTAGTTAAGAATTGTTAAACAGGCCATGCAATATATGTAAGGATTTATTAAATTTAGATAACTTAAGAGATCCCCATAAATCCACTATTGTATTTTCATATGGCGATAGGATCCAAGATGTGTAGACTATTCATTCAGTAACTTAGGCCTCCCTAGAATTTAACTCATAATCTTGATAATTTATTCAAATTATCTTTAAAACATTACCATCATTGATCGTATCACTTAGTTGTTTCCGTTTGTTTTCCCTAATAGTATGTTTTATTTCCATTTGTTGAGTTTGGACCAAACTCAATTATCCATATATACTCATTTCGAGGTAATTTTTCAAGATATATATTAAATAACGTGTAGGCAACTCTAGAGGGGGTGAATAGAGTTTGTGTCGATAATCACCAAATAAAAAAGTTAACTCTACATCACCTCCATAAACAACTATCAAGATAGTAAATAAATCAGAGAGAAATGCGGAAGTAAATAAAGATCAAGAAGAGCATACGCAAACACAGCAGTTTTAACCTGATTTCTCTCGTGGAGGACTAGTCCAGGCCTGAGAACTCTAGCTCAGGATTGAAATCCACTATTTGTGAAATAGTGTACAACCACGTGCCTTTACTCAGAAGAGCACGCCAACTTCTTACAGATTCGCAAGTGGCGAAACTTAGAATTGTCCAAGTGACTTTTCTTTCACTCTTGCACACAACTTCTAGCTGATATCGCACTGAGCACCTTGGGCTAAGAAGGGTTGTGGCTTAGGAGATATGGAAGAATGAGGCTTGGAGTAGTAGAGCTTAGAAAGCTTGAATATTTGAAGGTAAGAAATGATTTGAAATGAAGGAATTCAAGCTCTATTTATACTACTCTGGGAGGCAGAATTCGGCCCGAATTCTGCCCTAGAATTCAAATTTTTGAGCATACGCAAACACAGCAGTTTTAACCTGGTTTCCCTCGTGAGGACTAGTCCAGGCCTGAGAACTCTAGCTCAGGAATTGAAATCCACTATTTGTGAAATAGTGTACAACCACGTGCCTTTACTCAGAAGAGCACGCCAACTTCTTACAGATTCGCAAGTGGCAAAACTTGGAATTGTCCAAGTGACTTTTCTTTCACTCTTGCACACAACTTCTAGCTGATATCGCACTGAGCACCTTGGGCTAAGAAGGGTTGTGGCTTAGGAAGATATGGAAGAATGAGGCTTGGAGTAGTAGAGCTTAGAAAGGTTGAATATTTGAAGGTAAGAGATGATTTGAAATGAAGGAATTCAAGCTCTATTTATACTACTCTGGGAGGCAGAATTCGGCCCGAATTCTGCCCTAGAATTCAAATTTTTGAACGTTGGACAGCTTGTAGCAAGCAGGCCCTGAAAATTAGGGTGCTAGAAATCAGGGGACAGAGTTCAGTCCGAACTCTGTGTGGGGACAGAGTTCGGCCCGAACTCTGCCTCCTTGGTGGCAGAATATTCAAATGGCCTTTGGGCTTTGGTGGAGCTTGGGCTTGGTTCAGGAATTGGTCTGTTTGTATGGTAGAGCTTGGAGAGATATGTCTAGGTGTTGAGATGACTCAGTGCGACTCAACGTACACATTCTCCTAGACTCAATAAATTGAAGATTAAAGACTTGGAACAAGTAGAAAAACCAAGAGCCCTTTGATGACGCCTTTCTTCTGATATTTGAGCAGTCCTGAAGACGTCTTTTTCCTTGACAGCAGTCGTCCAAAGATAAGCAGATCTGGAAATCTGAACCCCCGATGCGAGGCCCCGGATAGGTCGCTAGGCGGTTCGGAGAAATCTCTTTGTATGACACCGTCTTTGGTCCATCTTCAATTCTTTATTGCCTATGTCCTGCTTTGATCATGTTAGATCATGCTTACTGCATGTCTACAAATACATGTTAGGCGAGCAAAATATGTTGCAGTACGATACAAGCATGGAAATATGATATAGGACAATGCTAAGTTTAAGTAGCAACATGATAGTGAGTATATGAATATTAGTGACATCATTATGTTAAATTTAACTGATTAACCATATTCAAAAACACGATGTAATCATTGGGCTAACAATCTCTCCCTTTTTGATTATGGAAAATCGGTTAAGTTTAAGACAGATGTGATAGATGCATGTATCACTAATAAACACATATTACTATAATATTGTGTGCTAACTTAAACTTATTTTTCCTCCTTTGACATGATCAAAAAAATAAGCTCTCCCGTAATATGAGATAAAACGAACTCAAGCATAAGTAAAGGAGGAAGGCATAGACAATCATGATCAAGATATACTAAATGAGAAACAATGGGAGAAGTGTGTAAAGACAAGTATAGAAACTACATACCAAAATGTAGAGTGTCAAGTAGAAAATAGCTTGTCAAAACACAAATAGTTGGTAAAACTAAAAGAATTTAAAAAAAATCGATAGATAGTTTACCAACATGAAATCCAAGAAAGACATCCAAAAACATAGTATGATATGAAATATTGCTCTAGTTTTGGAAGAAAAAATTACAATAAAAAACCATGGGGATTAGATAATTGTAAATAATAGATATCAAAGAAGAAAGATACCAATTGAGATATTGAAACAGACAAACTTGATATCAATTGAAATATAAAAACTTGATATCAATTGAAATATAAATTAAAATATAAAAACTTGATATCAATTGAAATATAAAAACTTGAAACATTTATCAATGAAACTATGATAGTCACAATTGTCCACAGATAAATAGTGAAACAAAATAAAGGAATGATCAATGTAAAATAGAGCAATTGATATAAAATGATCTCATTATTTGCAAATCTATTTGCTTATCCAAAATTCATGCATTTGAAATCAATTACCTTGTCATGCTATATGAATACCCTTTAGATAAACATGAAGGTAAAGGAGAAAAATGTTTGAGAAAGAGAAATTCAGTCGACGTAAATGCTCCCCCTCAAAATATTATCAATATAGATAAAATCATAAATTTTGGGTAAGTCCTCAACAAGGAAAGCCAAATTAAACATACAAAGAAACCCAAATCAAAGAAAGCACAATAGTCATCAAGGTAAAATATGAAAGTACATATTGACGATATGACCCATATAAAAGAGAGATAATATGATAAAAACAATTGCATATACTCTCATAAACCTTTCACAAAATATCAGTATCCTAATAATAATAAAAAATGGTTCAATGATGAACTACGTATACGACATATTAAAGGGTATAAATGAATTGAACCAATTTATTTGCTCCCCCTTAAAGTATGCGTATCTAGTTCCAAAGCACTTATAGCAAAAAAAAATGATAACTTCAAGAACTAGGAGTGAATCAACTATTGATTTCTCTCCCTTGCTCAATGCATATAAGGCTATAAAAACATCATAAAACGAATAATGTCATCTTTAGTCAAGAAGAGATATCCACTTAATAGCTACTAAAGATGAGAAATCAAAAAAATATTCCATTTAGCACATGTAATCAAAAGATGACATACATTAGCCTATATAGAAGAATCTCATAAAATAAAAAAAATATGATAGATCAATGTATGTTACCTTTCGAGAAGAAGGTCCATCATGAAAAGAAATAAAGTCAATTAAATCAATCATGGTGAAAGTCGAAATATAGCTCAAAAATACAAAAAAAATAAAACTCAAAAATCATATCCATGATTATCGAATTAAGAACGAATCAACCAATTTATTACTTTGTATGGACTATGTATGTTTTACCACATATGTACCCATCAACGGATAATAATCCAACCTTGCTAATACTAAATGAGAAACCAATGAAGTTCAAATAGCAAAGAGCATATGTGATAATCCATGAGTAGTCAATGTAGAGTAAGAAATTAACTTGATAACCACATAATTAGATAATATAGGACTACTCAACCATTAGGATCATTTATCAATAAAAGTAAACATGATCCTACGAATCTCATCAAGAGAAAAATTCCAAATACATATTTATAATAAAATCTTACAAATCGATGAAAAATATGGAGAGAAAAAGAGTCAATCTCATTTAAATTATTACAAATTTAATCTAAAGAGATGTAATCTGATAATATGATAAAATTATGACTTCAGAAGATGAGAGAAGTTTAAAAGATGCTTATCAATGACTAGTATGGAAGGAAGTTAAAGCGATGAATCACAAACCTCAATGAAAACCAAAAAAAAATTGTCAAACTGATTTTAGAGACCAAACAAATGTATCTAAAATAGAATCAAATCTCATCAAGAAAATTCATAAATCTTGTTTTTGTAAACTAGCATATCACATATAGATTGAAATTCAAGAAGATAGCTAGATGAGTGATAGTGAACACAAATTATGTAGCTTAATCAATACATCGTAAATAAGCAAGCTACATAACTAATTAAGATTAATGAGGTAAGCCATTAACAGGATAAATGTGCTCATTAAATTTTAAGTCACTAACACTAAAGATACATGCTTAAGCATAGAGTTCACAATAAGGACAATACATTTTGAATGATCAAAATGATTTATATACTCTTTGTTAAGCAAGGATGAGAGTATAAGATAGCAAGTAAATGAATTAGACTCTCATCAAGTAAAGGACAAAAGAGATGTTCATGAAAACACAATAGAGCAAATCTTTTTGTCAAATATTGAGATTAACCCAAGATATTGAAATAATAGATGATCTAGAGAATGCAAAATATTATAGCCATTTTGAAATAAGTGTATTCTCTAGAAATGGATAATCTTAACACAAAAGTTCACCCCATAGTAGATAAAGACATGAGAAGTATGATATATCAATTACATGTATTCTCATGTGCTACAAAACATCATTGGGCAATAATAATAAAATATTTATAGCTCAAATATAAGGCTAGATATGATGAAGTATTCTGGATCTTAGGGGTGGATCCAGAACTAGATAATGGCTGCAAGTAGACCTTAATAAATCTTAAGTCTGTAAAGTGTTGATTACTTTGGGTTAGCTGTAGAGGCCGGTTCCCAGCTAGCGGTAGTCCGAAGACTAGTGCACCGTGTCGCTTCAGGCTATTTAAACCTGTTTGACAGAAGGACCCTTTCGGCTTATTCCCAAAATGTTCTTTACTTTTAAGAACTTAGATTTAAAAGAATATACGCAGTATCATCAAACAACATCAAAATCCAAAAACCCTAAGTATAAGAAAGGTAAATACCCAAATAATAATCAAAGAATGACCATCAAAATTTGCTAAGAATATTTTCAAAACAAATATTTTCATAATACACTTTATGAAAATATATAAAAGATTCATACTCAAAATAAGTATGATGATTTCAACAAGTAAGATAAAGCATAAAACCAAGTAATTCTTAAAAGAACTTCTATAAAAGTTATGAACAAGACACTAATAAACATTTTCTCTCAACATCCTAACTTGAAGAAGTAAAAAAATAAATATCAGAAGTTGGGAATAATTAATATATTCATATATATCACAAATAGGCATATATGAAAAGATCAAAAACTAATTAAAAGGTATGTATCCATAAAGTCAACAAATAAAAGCCAATAAGATATCATCAAAAGAAGACTTTAAGGAATAAGCTAATTGATTCAAGTAGAGATAACACAAATTTGGTCAAAAGAATCAATAGCTAAATTATAAGGTAAGCACAAGTATGAATAAATACTCTTCAAAATAATATAAAACTTGAGCTCATCTCATATGCCCACATAAAGATATTTATACAAAAATAGATGTCAATATAATAAATACATGATCTACATAGAAATGAAGATAAGTATAGTCATGTATAAATAAACTTTATTAGGCAAAGACATAATTGATTCTCAAGAGGATGATCAAAATAAAATATGAGAATTTATAATGAAGATATTATGCAAGCACAAGATTAAAAAGAAGTATAAATATATACTTATCAAATTATAAGTAGCTTGTGCTAAACATATACATTCACAAATAGCAATTAAGATAAATATGACATATTAAATACAAATCGGCAAGAAGTAATTATCTCAAAACTTTAAAAATGGAGAGTCAAACTTTAAAACAAAATTCAAGAATTAAGCTCCTATGAACTAGAGTGATATACATGCTTTATAAAAACAAAGAGTAGCGAGCATGCATATTTAAATGTGTCACACTAATAGAAAATGAGTGATAAACTATATAGTGTGAACTAATCATTTAAGCTAAGTAACTAGTCATACTAGATAAAAGAAATTAAAAAAAATAACTAAGCATGCTAGTATGATATGTCACATTGATTTATATAATAAGCAACTAAAGGATATCAATGTAAGCTAGTAGCAAGACATCGAGAGAAACATGCTAGATTCTACAAATATAAACCATTTAAAGAGAATCGTTTAGCATGTTACCAAAGTGGCTCTAGTGGCCAGACTTGTGTTGGTGCAATTGCTTGTTAGATGACCTTTGAGCTTTACAACCACCAACACGCTCCTCGGTACTATGTCCCGATATAAGTAGCTCCACCTACAACATTAGGCGAAGACTTTGGTATCCAAATAAACTTGGATCCACATTTGTTAGATTTAGGGACCCATATACTATTTACTCTAGCATTAGTAGAAAAACTCCTATGAATAGGACAAGTTACACTCATGTGTCCAATACGAGAGCAATAGAAGCACCTAATACTAGTGTGTGCACATGTATCGAAATGAGCATGATTATGAACATGTGACATACTAGAATGATGAATATCTCTAGAGTGAGCATGCATGGATTTGGTCTTAAGAATATCATGTTCTAATAGCAAATCATTATGCAAACAAGTAAGAGAATCAAATTTTGCATTTAAAGCATAATTCTCTTTTTCAAATAAAGCAATTCTAGAAACAAAATTATCATTTTGTTTCTTTAAAGAGTCAATAGAAGAATCATGCAAATGATTTAGCTCATGTGTTTGCTTCTTAAGATCTTCTATTGATGAGGAAAGAGATTTGATTTTCAAAGTTAAAGAATCATTCAAACTCTTTAAAGAAACACAAGATAAGTTTTGAGAGTCAAGTCTAGATAATAAATTATTGTTTTCATTTCTCAAAAACTCATTAGATTCTTCTAAATGAATAACCTTTTCTGAAAGTTCTTCATTTGTAGAATGAAAAGCCTTAGCAAACTTTAAGGATTGGTTAGCCATGGCTTTCCACTTAGAACATTTCTTGCATTTAGAAGAAACATGATTGTCTATGCTACTAGAAATAAAACCCTCTTTATCAGAGGAGCAGGAATACGATGCCATACACAAATAAACAAGGATCTACTCTAAGGATGTTAAGCCTAACAATAGAGATCTTGCTCTGATACCAATTGAAATAACGTATAGGCAAATCTAGAGGGGGGTGAATAGAGTTTGTGTCGATAATCACCAAATAAAATTTAACTCTATATCACTTCCACAAACAACTATCAAGATAGTAAATAAATCAGAGAGAAATACGAAAGTAAATAAAGATCAAGAAGAGCATACGCAAACACAGCAGTTTTAACCTGGTTTCCCTCGTGGAGGACTAGTCCAGGCCTGAAAACTCTAGCTCAAGATTGAAATCCACTATTTGTGAAATAGTGTACAACCACGTGCCTTTACTCAGAAGAGCACGCCAACTTCTTACAGATTCACAAGTGGCAAAACTTAGAATTGTCCAAGTGACTTTCTTTCACTCTTGCACACAACTTCTAGCTGATATCGTACTGAGCACCTTGGGCTAAGGAGAGTTGTGGCTTAGAAGATATGGAAGAATGAGGCTTGGAGTAGTAGAGCTTAGAAAGCTTGAATATTTGAAGGTAAGAGATGATTTAAAATGAAGGAATTCAAGCTCTATTTATACTACTCTGGGGAGGCAGAATTCGGTCCGAATTTTGCCCCAAGAATTCAAATTTTTGAACGTTGGATAGCTTGTAGCAAGCAGGCCCTAAAAATCAGGGTGCTGGAAATCAGGGGACAGAGTTTGGCCCGAACTCTGCCTCCTTGGTGGCAGAATGTTCAAATGGCCTTTGGGCTTTGGTGGAGCTTGGGCTTGGTTCAGGAATTGGTCTGTTTGTATGGTAGAGCTTGGAGAGATATGTCTAGGGTTGAGATGACTCAGTGCGACTCAACGTACACATTTTCCTAGACTCAATAAATTGAAGATTACAGACTTGGAACAAGTAGGAAAACTAAGAGCCCTTGATGACGCCTTTCTTCTGATATTTGAGCAGTCCTGAAGACGTCTTTTTCTTTGACAGCAGTCGTCCAAAGATAAGCAGATTTGGAAATCTGAACCCCCAATACGAGGCCCCGGATAGGTCGCTAGACGGTTCGGAGAAATCTCTTTGTATGACACCGTCTTTGGTCCATCTTTAATTCTTCATTACCTATGTCCTGCTTTGATCATGTTAGATCATGCTTACTGCATGTCTACAAATATATGTTAGGCGAGCAAAATATGTTACAGTACGATACAAGCATAGAAATATGATATAGGACAATTAGGACAATGCTAAGTTTAAGTAGCAACATGATAGTGAGTATATGAATATTAGTAACATCATTATGTTAAATTTAACTGATTAACCATATTCAAAAACACGATATAATTATTAGGCTAATAATATATATGTGTTTTCCTCTCAATCATTGAATATTTAAGGAGATATAAATTAAATTTGTACTTCTATAGTCTTCAATCATTTTTTCTAATCTTGATCGTTGTGCAATTTATTTTCTCCCTCTAAATCTCATCATCACCTAGTAAAATTCTCATTGCTTAATCATTTCCAGTTGGCCATGGATAATTATCTTATCAATATTTTATTTCCAATCCATTGAGTCTGAGCCTAACATGATTCATTATCCATATATCTACTCCGAGTTAGCTACATAAGTTTTCCCCTCGATCTTGGATATAGAGAAATAGAAATTAAAGTTTATATTTCTTTTGTTTTGAATATTTTCTTCCTAATCAATTGTTTGATTTTCAAAACTGACACTTTCACTTCAAGGACAGATACGTACACTTTCTACCATGATCAATTTGTTTAAATTTCTAGCTTTCTCCATCATGGTCAAAATGTTTAAGAATTTTAGAAGCTCCTTTTGAAGTTTTATGGATATAGTTGAAAGAATGATCGGTGACATGATGGCAAGACAGCAGCGTACTGCCGCCACTTATTTGACTTATGGAGACTGTGGGTTCACTGCAGCCAGCATCGCACTAGCGAGGCATGATCCCTGAGTTAAAGTAATCTCGAGTAAGTATAAGTTATCGAATGTTATTAAAACTATGTCTTAGTTTCCCTATTTTAACCCTCGAGTTGTATGTTAATATTGGTAGAGCCAAGAATATTCGATACAATATCAATTTTAAGTCACGAAACCAAGGTTTACTACAGCCAGATGTACACTGCCAAGGCATGAATTCTCGATGAAACAACTTCAGATATGCATACGGTTTCGAATACCATAGAGGCTATATCTTTATTGACATGTGACTATTAATTTGTCATGATCCGCAAAACCTTGCACTCTCACTCCAAACTAAATTGATATGTTACTTCTTATTATCGTATTATAAATAAAGCCTGTAGTTCTTCCCTTCTTATCTTTCTATTTCAAATCGTCATCTTTTAAACGTACGTTGATTTTCTTCCACTATACTCCTAAACGTATCATGATTTTGTTCTAACACTTGTACCTAAATGATTATGGATATATAATTAATTGTGTCAAAAAGATTTTGATTTCGATCACAACTAGACTGCTTTTATCATATTTTGATCGAGTCCATTCGCAGTTTTCTTAGAGATTGATCGTGCGTAAAAAAAAAATTTAACTAGTTTACCATGCCAAAACGATTTCAATTTTGATCATTCCTAAATAAATTTTGATCGTGACCAACTATTTTGACTATAATCATAGTCGTGCCTATATTTCAAACTAAATTATTGCTAATGCTTATATTTCTATCCCAACTTTCATACTCATGCCAAATTTTAACCATGCTCGGATGACTTGCATGATTAGCCTTGACCATAACCATATCCTACTTGTATCCACATAATTTTAGACCTTGTCCAACTTTTGAGCGTTGATCATGCTTACATGATTTTAATTAGTGGTTAATCGTACCTAATGATTTTTTTTTCTTGTTGTTTAGCTAATCATATTTCAATTATATCATTGACCATTGTGACTCGACCCTTTTAATCGTGCCATGAGGTATCTTTCTTAAAGTTTGATTCTATCCGCGATCTAACTCATTTTGATCATTAATCATATCTTTTCTTGATTATATCCTTAGTCGTACCTAATCGTGCCCTTCAAAATTTTGAAGAAATTTTTTTAAGATGGGTAGAGTCTCGATTGATGATTGTCCTTGAGATTAAGGTTAGCTTTTTTATCGAATTTTGGAGAACGTTTTGGAGCATTTTAGGACTCAAGACCATAGCCTAAGGTTCCAACACCATGCCATACCTATTTATCCTTTCCATTTCATCATAGTTGATTCAATATTCTTATTAAGGAATTTCTTTTCTTTTCTTTTCATCTATTCAATCAACATTTTCTTTTCACTAATTTTTCTATATTTTCACCAATCTACCAAGTCCGTCTATCCTCGTACTCCTAAAATTTGAGGACGATTATTTCTAAGGTAGGTAGAATTGTAACTCCTCTTCCCGAATTTTTCAAATTTTTTATTTATTTGTTTATTCTACTTTTAGTATCTTGAAATAAATCATTTTGAAACGTATAAGCGTTATTTGCTACTTTCTTGTCATTTCAAAATTTTAGTTTTAAATAAATAGTTTGAAAGTACTAAATTATGGTAATACAAATATTTAGTCTTTTATTAATATACATCATAAGGATGTTATCATTATTTTGGACATTCAAAACCATTGGCTTCGAAGGTGACTTGGAAGGAAGGAATAAGACTTCCGTCAAATTATTTTGATATATTTTAAACGATTTTGCCAAATGTCAAATACTATTGATACTAGATATATTTTTCAAATCATTAGCATAAATCCATTATTGGATTAGGATTACAATGTATATGACTTAAAATAATAGATATTATCAAATATATTTTTAAAATATTATTTATATGATTTCAAAAAAATTTAATTGTTTATTTGATCTCAATTAAATATGGTCATTATTGGCTTTGATTAGATTAAGTTGTTTTAAATGTTTATTTGATTTTAAATAAAGGGAATGCTCATCTAATTGGAATTTTGATCCAAATCTAATTTAGGAGTTGCTTGTCAAGCTTCTCCTATTTAAAGAGGGTCTCTTATTTTCTTTTCCCATAAACCAAAAATTCTAACAAGATAGTCAGAGAATCCATCCCCACGTTTTCGTCCAAATAACCATTCCTATCACGTGTCTGCCGCACTCCCCGCCTCTCCGGCCAAACCTTCGACTAATTCCCAAACTGCCATGACCATCAACCAAGCCACCACTCTAAATCACCATCACCAGCAACCAAACACAGCCACCATCAATCACAACCGTGTCCGGACCCGTGTGTTCGTATCCAATCCTTCTTATTCTACTATTACAATTCAATTATTGTGTCCGTGTCGAAAGGCCGACACGGACGTCCCAACAACCACCTCCAACCCCCAGCACCACCAGCCATCGTCCTACCGCAGCAAAATCATGACCACTCCCATCGGCATCATCCCGACCGACTCCCCTGACACCCGTACAAGACTGCCGCCACGATAAGCTTCACCATGCCATCCCGGCGTTACCACAACCGCAAACTCCACCACAACCATCAACGCCACCACCAACGACAAAATTGCCACCCAGGAAAAACCCACACATTAATCACCTGACCAACGCCCTCTCGGAGTTTCATCGTCGTCGAAAACCTAGCTCTCGCTCCGGGCACCCCGCGGCCGCCACCGCGTGCCGTACGCACCCCTATGACCGAGCCGCTGGCCGAATCAATGCCAGCGACTGACCTCGCCTGGACCCTCCGACTTTCAGCACGTATCCCCACGAGCCGCAGAGTCAACAGTACCTCGCCACCCTATGCCGTCTCAGCCGAACCCACCACTGAGTCCTCCCCGACCACGATGCCATGCTCACGCTGCACGCAATGTCGCATGGCCGCGGTGAGGCCCTGCGCTCTATCTCGTCGAAAGGGATGAACAACCTCGATGAGCCTCCTCCTTTCTCTCGCTCCTTTTCTCCTTCTTCCACATCTGAAGGTGATAATGAGGAGAAGTTGGTCTCATTTATCACTCTCTCCCTCACTTTCTCATTTAGTAATGGAAATGACTAGTACCATAAATGTCTGATTATTTCTTTTGTTTTTATTATAAGTGTCCTCAAAGAAAGAGGAATTATTTTATTAATACTTTGTGTAAATATCAGTGTAGGCATTAATTTGTATACATTTAGTATTGTAGTATGTTAGGGGTTTTAAAAAAGAACAGAGCAGTTTTATAATTCTAAGTAGTTGAGTCAAAGTTTGATTTTAATGGATTTAGTTGGGTTTTGGGTTTCCTAATGGGCTATAATAATTGGGCTTTATATATAGTTAGTCTTTCTAATAAGTTTATGCATACAATAATATCTCTGTTTGCTATTAAATATCAAGCACAAAAAATTACAAATGAATTGAACTTGATTGCAAACTCGCTTGTACAGGAGAAAGCCTAGAAAGAAATCCTAGGAAACAATCTAAGTTCAATTGTTTAGTTTTGATTCTGGGGGGGGTGACGATAGAGGCTCGAAAAAGTGTAGCAACTATGCCTTACTCCTTGGACTATCTGACACAGTCCTCGCTCTTTGAAGAAATTGCCCTTCGTAGGTTGCCAACCTCTTGCATGGGTGTGGTACCCTACTATTTATAGTGATAGATATCTTGAACCACATGGATGGTCGCATGGCCACGTGGCTACCGCAGCACACAAAGATCCACTCCTTGGTCGCCAGCTGGTGACTTGTTGAGATATTGTTGCAGCAAATATGGGTGGTTGAGACTTGGTCAGCCTGCCACGTGTTCCATCGCTAGATATGATCAGTCTGCTTGAGTCATTTTGAGTCGCATAGGCCTTTCAGTGTTCGGCCATGCTGGGCCGTATAAAACTCATATGGCAGTCTCCTTTAGTCCGCATGTAGCTTGAGGACTTTTGAGTCGGATAGGTTCTATATTCTGGGCCGCATAAAGCTCATGCGGCTCAGATTGCAGTTTACCCTTGGCCGCATGAAGCACATAGATTGAGCCGCATAAGGTTCATGCGGCTCGGGTCGCAGTCCTTTTGGCCACATAGCTATGGCTAGTCTGGTGACATGACATTTTGTCTGATCACGTCTTATCTTCTTTTTATCAGAGTGTCAGAGTTGTCAGAGCTGTCATTTTTGGCAATTTTGATAGAGTTTTATCAGCTTTATCAGAAGGGTTGATCAGCTTGGCCGCATAAGTAACTATTCTTTCTGCGGCTCAAAAATCAGTCTGGTGAAGATAGGCCGTAGGGGACATGCTGAGTCTGTCATGCGACTCTTCTTTATGCGGGTCAATCTATTCCAGAGTACTCATGCGGTCAGTTGTGATCCGCATGAATCTCATATTTTCTATGCATCTACAAGATCCCCTTCAAAGTTTTCAAATTACAAATATGGAATACTTTGAATAAGAAGCATGGACATATGTCAAGCCGCAGAAAAATCTTTAAGTCAGGAGAGACGTCGTGCCACAGGGACATTTTGAGCCGCAAGGACGTTTTTGTGCTGCAGGTAGATCTTGTGCCGCAGGAAGATCTTGCCTGCCAGCTGTCACTGCTGCATTTAATACCTTAATTTAGTTTTTGATTTGGGCTCTTTTTTCGAGATAAAGCTGACGGTTACTGAGGATAAAATCCCCAAACGTCATCATTATCTTGAATGGATACGATCATCGAAGCGACGATGACGGTTATTAAGGATAAAAATCCTGAAGCGTCATTATTATCTTTAATGTCACGGTAACCGACGCGACGTTCATCTGTTTCCACTTTGAAAAGCTACAAATATGGGCCATACGAAGAGAGTTTTTCTTCCAACTTTTTCTCCTTCATCTTCATTATCTTCGTCATCTTTTCTGTCCCGGTTAGCCATGGATCTGAAAGCTTCCAAGTCGATTGGTACTACGGCCAAAGGGAAGGGACTCGCCTCTCCGTCGAGTGCTGCGGACTCTCCTCCCATTCATCCTGATGTGCAACCCCCTGTTAAGGGTAAGGACGGTGGGAAAATGATAACTTAAATTTGAATGGCCATATCACATATTTTATGTGCGGGCCTGTCATAGATTGCCTCTACGCTTTAGGCATGATCGATATATCCTCCATCTCATGGGACTGCATGTGTTCTGTATGATGGGGCCGTATGGATTGAGCCGCATAAGCGCCACTAACCTTCATGGATAACTCATACCTGAGCAGCATGAGCGCTATATGGTTGAACCACATGGATGCCTCGTGACCAAACCGCATATACATCTTATAACTGATCCGCATAAATGCCTCATGGCTTAGCCGCATGAACATTGCATAACAGAACCGCATTAGTGCTTTAAGATTGAGCCGCATATGTCTCATGTATTTAAGCTGCATGCGCATCCCTCATAATTAGGCCGTATGTTGTTTTTCTTCTAACTGCTAACCCCCTTTTTTCAGGGATCCGGCTAGCGAATTTCTCCAGGACTGGTATCGGCAATAGAGTAAAGATGTACCATTCTGAAATACACATTTGACAGCTCAGAACTCCCCAAGCTTCGAAAGAGTTTTCCCCGTGCCATTTTGGCATACACATCAGACAACTCAGAACCCCCATGTTTTGGAAGAGTTTTTCCCAGATGGTAGGAAGAACTTTTATACATCAGAGAGTCGGACAGTGGTCAGGCATCATCTTGAAATTCCTGTTTTTACGGCTCTCCAAGTAGGCAAAATCTTCATTGGGGATGTTGTTTTGAAGGTATGGTATTTTAAAGGAACGGGGCTAAGGTATCCGCAATACGGAGGGAAGAAAAGCATGCTATATTTGCCCTCCTCCGTGCAGCTCCTTGGAGATTCAACAACCTTGTTTACTTCTCAGCAGTAAAACATGAATTCTTTCGAGGGCCACGAAACTGCTTTTTGATGAAGGCGAAGTGCTGTCAAACTGACCAAACTATGTATTGCTAGATTTTTTTTCTTTTCTTATTGCTGCTGATGTAGTCCTATGAATGTAACTGATTTTGAATAAACAGAATACATTCACTCCATTCTTTATTTATAGTATCTGTGGTGCTTGTACTAGAGGGCCTAATACAGCATTTGTGTTTGATAAAGGGCATCCCACTAGGGGACTTTTTATGGACCTATTGTGCTTTTGTGTATCTGGAAATACGAGCAAATAGATTTGAATGATATTTTGTGGACCTACTACTCTTTGGTACACCGATGGTGCGAGTAATAGATTAGGATAGCTTCTGTGGACCTATTACCCTTTTGCGCACTGGCGGTACGGGTAATAGATTTGAAACAAAACCTAAAAGAGGTAATATGGACATGATAGGTTTTGTGGTCTTAACACCATATCTTTTATACCGGATTGGGTACAGGTGCTAAGTCAAGAGACTATCGATATCAGAGGTAATATGGACGTGATACATGATAATAAAGAATATATTTTTTGGTGGACCTATTACTCTTCTGTGCACTGGTGGTGCGAGTAATAGATTTTGAGACAAAACCAATAGAGGCAATATGGACGTGATAGATTTTGTGATCTTAACAC
This sequence comes from Iris pallida, assembly GCA_029216955.1. NCBI lineage: Eukaryota > Viridiplantae > Streptophyta > Magnoliopsida > Asparagales > Iridaceae > Iris > Iris pallida. Next base: position 2,731,306 of record JANAVB010041019.1, read on the forward strand.
CATGTCTTTTATCCCAGGTTGGGTACAAGTGTTAAGTCAATAGACTATCGGTATCAGAGGTAATATGGACATAATTCACGATAATCAGGAACAGAGTGTGCTCAGTGATAACGATAAGCTTGGCAGACTCCTGTGTGATAAAGCATTAGAGTGGGAGTTCAGAGGTATTATCATACATGACTCACCACTCAGGGAGATGCGATAGAGTGTGAGTTCAGAGGTACTTTGTGTACATAACTCAATAGTTTATGAGATTTAATGGTTTGAGGGAGTACCAGCATGTCCTTAGACATAGTATTTCTTCAGGAATTTGTCGTTTATGGGCATCATGAGCAAGTCCATGTTCTATTTTACGAGCCGGTATGCACCATTGGACAATACGGTCTCGATGATGTATGGACCCTCCCACTTGGGCTGGAATTTGTTGACAGTTTTATGAGTCATGACCATCGGTCTACGAACGGCCAAGACGAGATCTCCTACTTGGAATATCCTCTGCTTGACTTTCTTATTGAAGTCTCGAGAGATGCGTGCTTGATAGAGCTCGATGCTTTGTTGAGCTTGCAAGCGCTTCTCGTCTAAAGCTTCCAATTCTTGTAGCCGTCGACGGCAGTTATCGTCCGATGTCAACCGATAAGTAAGAGCCACATGAAGTAAGGGGATCTGAGTCTCCAATGGGAGAACTTCCTCGCTTCCGTACACCAGAGAGAATGGTGTATTTTCGGTAGCCGTTTGAATCATAGTACGGTACATCCATAAGCATTCGCCTAACTTTTCATTCCAGTCGTGCTTGTTTGAAGACACGAACTTCTTGAGAAGCTTGATTATGGTCTTGTTAAAAGCTTCGGCCAGACCATTAGCTGATGGGTTGTATGCCGTTGAAGCCACATTCTGAATTCGGTTCTTGTCAAAGAATCGATAGAAGGCATGGATTGCGAACTGCGGACCATTGTCATGAATGATCCTCCTTGGCAGTCCAAAACGGTAAATAACGTGATGTTTTATGAAACTGATCACGTTTGATGTCTTTATCTCTGTCAACGGAACAGCTTTTGCCCATTTTGAGAAGTAGTCGGTGATTTCAAGAATAAACCGGTGCCCTTTGGCCGACGGCAGGGTGATTGGGCCAACAATGTCCATTCCCCATGCTTCAAATGGCCAAGAGGTCACTGTTGGGTGCAAGAACTCAGATGGCAGATGTATGAAATCTGCATGGATCTGACAAGCCTTGCACTTCTTTGCATAATCGACTGCGTCTGCTACCATCGTAGGCCAGTAGTAACCCATCCGACGGAGACGGTCCTGCAACTTCGGGCCCGGTTGGTGAGTCCCGCAAACGCCCTCGTGTAAGGCTTCTTTGGCTTCTGTATTTGACAGACATCTTAACAATAGTCTGTCATAAGATTGTTGGTACAACATTTTGTTTCTGTGTCATAAAAGAATCTGAGAGAACGCACTAAAAAAATAAGCCAAATTAGCGATGTCCAGATACGTCGCTAATTAAGGTATATACGTCGCTAAAGTTATTTAGCAACGTCTTTAGCAACGAAAAATGAAGGTCGTAAAAAATCTAGTCGCAGATGACACATTCGTCGCCCTACGTTGCTGTTTGCGACGTCACCACTATGTCGCTGTGTCGTCGCAAAATTAGCGACAGAGGGCGACGAACATTGACGTCGCAAAATTAGCGACATAGTACGACGTATTAGCGACATCTAGTTATATTTATGTGATGACATGGCATGCCTGCCACGTCAGCATCTTAGCGACGTACAGCGACGTATTAGCGACGTCAGTATTCTACAGTGAAGCGACCGATTGTGACGGTTAGCGACGCAATGCCGCTATTTAGCGACATACCTGCACGTCGCTATCCGTCGCTATACGTCGCAAAATAATAAAAAAAATATAATGTGAATTTTTGTTATGCTGTGTGTCTGTGTTTACAGTATGTGTGAAGTGCAGTGTTCGAACCATCGACAGTTTCGCTTACTGTTCTATGTTTTATCTTGGATAAAAAGAGCAACAGTTCAGGGTGCACTTCTCAGAGCTTCCTCTTCACGTCCTTCACCTTCTCGGGATCCTGTACGACGTCCCGAGAGAGTGAAGGATGTGAAAATAAAGCTCTCAGAAGTACACCCTGAACAGTTGTTCTTTCTGTCCAAGATAAAACATACAACAGTAATCGAAACTATCGATGGTTCCGAATACTACATTTCACATACACTGTAAACATAGACACACATCATCACAAAAATACACATTATATTTTTTTAAATTTGGACAGCACCTCTTTTGTATATCAGATCATCGCTTATAACCCAGCGTAGGTATATTTGTCATCCTCGTCGCAGATATCACAAAGTAAATATCACAAAGTAAATATCACAATGAAAATACCAACAAAGTAAATATCACGAAGTAAATATCCAACAAACATACATGTCCAAAATGGAGGGCAAATCAGAATGAAAATCAGTGTACAGAACGGTCAATGGGCCCATAGGGCCAATACATACAAAGATGATAACAAAATCTACTGGATCACTAAGGACCCCTGCCGTGCATCTGGGATAGCATGTACTCATACTGCTCCTGTGTGAGCTCATAAAACCCCTAAATTTCTACTATATTTTTTTATTATTAAATTTGGTACTGATTTAAAATTTTGTATTGTACGTCAAGTAGTCGTATTGTACGTCGCGCACGAAATTTTATTTTTCGTAGTTGCTCGTCAAGTGCGAATATGTGCGAGCGTACATATTTTAGAAAAATATTTTTCTATTTTATTATACACTTTCAAAATATTATATAATTATTATTCTTGCTATAAAAAGCCTTTTTATTTTTAGCAGTTATTAATCATAAATAATATTTTATTGTATACTAGGAAAAGCATAATCATGTATGTCTTATTCGTGCATACATATATTTCGTAATTATTTATTAGTCTATTTTAAATAAAAATATAATTTTTGAGATTTATTAATAAATATTTGATTATTTAAAAAGATATTTAAAAATATTTATTATTTTCAAAATTATTATTATTGGTATTTTGAAAAATATATTTGGAAGTTATGGTGGCCATTTAAATCTTGATTTGATTTTTGGATTTATTTAAATAGTTAAATATTCAAAATTTATTTATCCCATTTGATTTTGAGCTAAAAATTTAAATAGATTTAAATTGGATTTAATTGATTTGATTTTAAACTAAGAGAATTTGATTTGATTTAAATTAGATTTGGATTTGGATTTGGATTTGATTGCTTTTAAATTAAATTAGGAAATATCTAAATTGGATTTAAATGAATCCTAATTCTTATCTAATTGAGAATTTCCACATCCTATAAATAGGCAGGTACTTTTCCATATTATTTTCACCACAAATCATCTTTCAAACCATCCTTGTCAAAATTTCTCTCTTTTTTTTGTCATAAATTCAGCCTCAATTTTTAAAGGTTGTAGCAACTTCGAATGACCATAACTCCCAACTCCGGACTCCTTTTGACCTCTGGAAAATTTGTGGAGTGTCAGTGGTCCGAAATCTGATACGTTTTAGTGTTTTTGAGATTCTGGGAGAACCAGGAATCAGAATCACGATCCGTTTGAAGTTTCGAAATACTGACAGAAAAATACACATCATATATTTTTCCCAAAAAAATTTCAGAATATTTTATTTTTGGTTTTTTTAGAAGTTTGTCACATCGTCTGAGTTCATCTTGTGTAGCCCTGTGACTATTCTATATCCAACGGGATTGTCGGTTTCACCAGCAAGGACCTCAGGCAAGACACCTTGCCATTTGATGTTTATTTATTTTAGCTCATATTTCATGTATTATTTATTTTCTTTATGTAAAATAAACTGTGATACATGGCATAACTGTTAGAACTTACTGTTTATTTATATTTCCTGCTATGTATTATTTTTCTCACATTAAACCTAGATTTAAGGGACCACCTTGTGTGTTGCATTCATTGGCCTTGACACGTTGTAACACGAAGTTGTGTGTCGCATGTAGGACACGAAAGTACGTGATTGGCTGGCCACCAGTAAGTACAAGCCGTGCGATAGGAATAACCGCTAATAGAGGTTGCATGCTAGTCTGACTTAGCGGTTATAGTAGTTTTTGTGTTGTGGATACAACATAGTAGGCATTGGGCGTGAAGGACAATTCCTTAGCGTATGGGCTTCGATGCACTTTCCTTTGTTACCCGGACTCTCCGCTAGAGATACGGGGTTGATGACCCATGATTACTGACGGCCACTGACGATTCTGCGAAACGTCATGCTCTTACTGATGGGGCCTCTGGTGCCCAATGGGGGACTATACCGATCCTATTCAGCCAGGGCCTATATGCAGGAAGGGTTGTTCTTAACTACATATCACTTAGAACGGTAGGCTACCTTTATCCGTTAGGTACGAGTTATTTTGGTTTGAGTACTTATATCTGATCGTGGCTTGGAACAATAACTTGTCGTGGATTAGTTCGTCACATCTTGTCCTTGTTTGGTTGTAGGTGTAGCTTACTACTTCGATGAGAAGGTATTGAACCTTGTTGGGGTTCGGATACCATATTGGATTCATAGCATGGAAAGATACGTCACCGTAAATTAGTTTGCCATCTCCTGTCCTTGTTTGGTTGGAGGGATGGTACGCTCGTTAAGTAGGTGCGTATTGGACTATGTTATAATTCAATTTACTTATTTATTTGAGCAATATTTATTCAGTTTATATGGCATGATATTATGTGTCTTGTTACGTCCCTCTGAGGACCTGGTTATCTCTCCAGGTGTGTGCTATTGTCTTTCGCAGGTGCTTTAGCTCTAGCCGTGATCATCGTTATTTCGTCAAGGATGATTGCACTTGGATCGTCTTCGCTTCGCTCGCCACTCATTTCATTTTCTATGTACTTTTTCTTATTTAGTTGGTAGTGGATTTGTCTCCGCCCAACTACATGTACCAAATGACAATTTCATAGTTGATAATATGAGATCTTCTATTCATTTATTAAGCGTGGATGAGATTAGTTATGGTTCTACTGCATTTTACAGCTTATGTATTCATACGAGGTTTTCATATATTGGAGTGTACTTCGTATGAATACAGCTGGCATGTCTACGTTCCTAGTCCTACGTATTTTGGGACTGGGGCGTTACATGATTTTGTGGTGGCCCATGCAGGTCGAGTTTGTCACTTCGGTTACGTTACTGTACCGATGTGAACCTACAACATAGGATTAGAATTATAGGAATCTCATCCATACAGCTTGACCTCTTCCCTTGGCTTCAAATACCGAACTCTCGTTCGACTTCCTTGAATTGCATCTTGCTTGATTCCTTTCTACCGTTGATTCTTATTTTCGTGCTTAGTGTCAACTAGGAAGATGACTACACTAGTATATGCTCATAGGTCAAACACATGGCTAGAATGGTTATATTGGCAATTGGAATACATTTAAGACTTTAATTGAGTTAAAGGGTTTTTTTTAGTGTGATTTAATGATTAGTAATTTGTAAAGTAGGATATTACCACGGAAAGTTTTAACCTTGAGATTTCTAAATAGTAAACACCAGAGGATTTATAGAATTTCATACTTGGTTTAAGAAATTGATTGATTTTCAAAGATTTGATATTTATGATTTATTGGATTATAGTTATACATCCTTGCACAAGTATAAAATTGATTTGCTTTTCGAGTTGTGATATTTATGAGTTTGGCTGATAGATATACATCTTTGAACAAATATAAAATTTATTTGATTTTCGAGTTTTAATATTTATGATTTATTGTATTATAGTTATGCACCTTGAACAGTTATAGATTTGGTTTGAAAATGATCTTAGCTTTTAAAAATGGTCGTAGGAATTATTTAAACGGAGTTGTACAACTTGCGGTTTTCGTGTTTATAAAATTTTAAATTTTAAGGGGAAGTAATGACAGTGAATTTTGGTTTAAAATATTTGAAAGTTATGAAAACGATTTTTGAGAATTTTTTTTTATTTTAAATTGTGTCCTATGATTGAGGATTTACAAATCTATTTAGATTTTTGGTAAAAAAAAATAGATTTTGACTGATAAGATTTTTTGAAAATTTAGTTTAATGTGGGATTGCTAATATTAAATTTTTTTTGAAGAATTTCGAAGGATATGATGAAAAGTTATTTTGATTGATTAAAGGAAGTTACCATTTAAAAGTTGTGAGTTTGTTGGAATAACATAGCATAAATAGAAGTTAAAATTGATGAGAGCATTGAGCTTAATTTTTTTGAGATTGCTTTTAATATGCTAAGAGTTTTATTATAAATTAATTGAAAATTTTAGAGTGTTAAATTTTGATTGATTGTGAAATTTTTATGGATTCGTAAATTATGAACTCTTGAGTTAAATAGTTGAATTTAAACGTTAATTTTAGAAAATGTTAGTAGTAACGTGATAAAATTTTGCTTTGAGATTTATGAGTGTGATTTAAAAAAAAATTTTGATGAATTTGAACGGCTTGGAGTAAATACAAATTTTGGTGGTATATTTTTGAAAGTTTATTTTTTAAAAACTTTTGGAGAAAACTTGAGTTAAAATATTAATGATAGGCCACAAAGGTAGCCCTAATGAGTTAGAAGTATTCCACACTAATTGCCATGTCACTCATGACCATGATAGTAGTATATACACAAGTGTTGTTAGTTTTCTACCCAGCTATGTGACTGTATTTTCACCTCGACTTACTCGACCTTCCTTCAATTCTAGATCTTTTAATTGCGACCTTCTAACCCATTTGCAATTTGAATAATGAGTTAATGGTTCCTTAATTGTATTCATCTAGGAGACTATCTTCTCTCTGGAATTGTGTTTCTAAATTATTTTAATGGATTCTTTAATTAATTTTATTTCATGCTTTAACTTGATCTTCTTTATTTTGTGTATTAATTATCATCTCGTGAACTCCCACTTTCTATTTTAGATCTGTTGGCATCCCTTACCGTGACTTAGATATTTGGAGTACAATACTAGACTTTTTCTTCCAACAAATTCCATATGTAAGGCCTAGACAAGCCCACCTTCATGTAGACATATCATGTCCCACCAAAACCCATCTCCTTGTACTCTATTTCTTGATATGACCTTATGGTCAAAATGGCCAAACTATAATCTTTACCATGATACCGATATATTTTCGACCGCTGATAGGGATTCAACCTCGACTCAATTCCTTTCGACCCAATATGTGATTTTGTTCTACTTAATTCCTTAAATGTTTAAACTTGTGCCTTATCTTGATTGCTTGATCCATTGTCCCATGATACTATTAGTTTAACTCCTGTAAGTTGGGTAGAATACCTCACCACCTAACAAACCTTTTTCCTTGTGAACCACATTGGTAAGTTTACTTAGACTCTAAATTCAGAGGATCCTACCTTATCTAGTCTACCAAGCCATAAATGAAGAAATAATAGGACAACTGTATAGGCCCACACTTCGGGCGAGCCTTGATTTTAAAAGATCTGGGACTATTTAAAATTTCCTTCATCAGTACCTCCCTTGCTTATATTTTGACTATCCCATGCTGCTAATGTAGCTTCAGTTTTGCAAGCTTATTTCGTCATCAAGCTTGATCATGACATATTTTATTGGGTGCACCCACTAACATATTGTCTAATCAGAACCGGTGCATGATGGTCTGATCAACCTATAGCACTTTGGTTCGCTTATCACATATTATCCTACATGGATGGGGACATAGCTAAACTTGTCCTCTAGAGTCCCATCCGCGACTGCCTTAACAACTCCTTTTGAATTATTCGGTCGCCTTTGAACCACGTATTCGTATTCGATAACGCCTCCTTCGAACTCTATATTGCGTTCGCCTTCACCTATTTTAGAAGGACGAAAGCGTCGTACTAAAACTCCTCTAACTGTCCTATCACCATGACCATTACCACCCAATGTAACCATATCTTTGTCTTGAACTACTCGACTTTTTCCTCGACACTAAATTTACAATCTTGACTTTCTAATCACTTGAATTTAAGAGTTATTACAATCGTCTCTTAATCATACCCTCAACCTAGACTACGACCATATAAACTTCCTTAAACCCTCCTATCTACCGTTGTGCCTTCTCACCCCCTCCTAATTCTTAATTTTGAGGACGAAATTCTTTTAAGTTGGGTAGGATGTAAAACTCCTAAATTTCTACTATATTTTTTTATTATTAAATTTGGTACTGATTTAAAATTTTGTATTGTACGTTACGTAGTCGTATTGTACGTCGCGCACGAAATTTTATTTTTCGTAGTTGCTCGTCAAGTGCGAATATGTGCGAGCGTACATATTTTAGAAAAATATTTTTCTATTTTATTATACACTTTCAAAATATTATATAATTATTATTCTTGCTATAAAAAGTCTTTTTATTTTTAGCAGTTATTAATCATAAATAATATTTCATTATATACTAGGAAAAGCATAATCATGTATGCATTATTCGTGCATACATATATTTCGTAATTATTTATTAGTTTATTTTAAATAAAAATATAATTTTTGAGATTTATTAAAAAATATTTTATTATTTAAAAATATATTTAAAAATATTTATTATTTTTGAAATTATTATTATTGGTATTTTGAAAAATATATTTGGAAGTTATGGTGACCATTTAAATCTTGATTTGATTTTTGGATTTATTTAAATAGTTAAATATTCGAAATTTATTTATCCCATTTGATTTTGAGCTAAAAATTTAAATAGATTTAAATTGGATTTAATTGATTTGATTTTAAACTAAGAGAATTTGATTTGATTTAAATTAGATTTGGACTTGGATTTGGATTTGGATTTGATTGCTTTTAAATTAAATTAGAAAATATCTAAATTAGGTTTAAAGGAATCCTAATTCTTATCTAATTGAGAATTTCCACATCCTATAAATAGGCAGGTACTCCTCCATATTATTTTCACCACAAATCATCTTTCAAAGTCAAAATTTCTCTCTTTTTTCGTCATAAATTCAGCCTCAATTTTCAAAGGTTGTAGCAACTTCGAATGACCATAACTCCCAACTCCGGACTCCTTTTGACCTCCGTTTTTTTTGTTGGAATCGTATTGAGGTATATTTTTTGAATGTAAATTTTATTTTCATAAATTTGGAACTTAATTTTCTGGAAAATTTGTGGAGTGTCAGTGGTCCGAAATCTGATACGTTTTAGTGTTTTTGAGATTCTGGGAGAACCAGGAATCAGAATCACGATCCGTTTGAAGTTTCGAAATAATGACAGAAAAATACACATCATATATTTTTCCTAAAAAAATTCAGAATACTTTACTTTTGGTTTTTATTTTAGAAGTTTGTCACATCGTCTGAGTTCATCTTGTGTAGCCCTGTGACTATTCTGTACCCAACGGGATTGTCGGTTTCACCAGCAAGGACCTCAGGCAAGACACCTTGCCATTTGATGTTTATTTATTTTAGCTCATATTTCATGTATTATTTATTTTCTTTATGCAAAATAAACTGTGATACATGGCATAACTGTTAGAACTTACTGTTTATTTATATTTCCTGCTATGTATTATTTTTCTCACATTAAACCTAGATTTAAGGGACCACCTTGTGTGTTGTATTCATTGGCCTTGACACGTTGTAACACGAAGTTGTGTGTCGTATGTAGGACACGAAAGTGCGTGATTGGCTGGCCACCAGTACGTACAAGCCGTACGATAGGAATAACCGCTAATAGAGGTTGCATGCTAGTTTGACTTGGCGGTTATAGTGGTTTTTGTGTTGTGGATACAACATAGTAGGTATTGGGCGGGGAGGATAATTCCTTAGCGTATGGGCTTCGATGCACTTTCCTTTGTGACCCGGACTCTCCGCTGGAGATACGGGGTTGATGACCCATGATTACTGACGGCCACTGACGATTCTGCGGAATGTCATGCTCTTACTGATGGGGCCTCTGGTGCCCAATGGGGGACTATACCGATCCTATTCAGCCAGGGCCCATGCGCAGGAAGGGTTGTTCTTAACTACATATCACTTAGAACGGTAGGCTACCTTTATCCGTTAGGTACGAGTAGTTTTGGTTTGAGTACTTGTATCTGACCGTGGCTTGGAACAATAACTTGTCGTATATTAGTTCATCACATCTTGTCCTTGTTTGGTTGTAGGTGTGGCTTACTACTTCGATGAGAAGGTATTGAACCTTGTTGGGGTCCGGATACCATATTGGATTCATAGCATGGAAAGATACGTCACCGTGAATTAGTTTACCATCTCCTATCCTTGTTTGGTTGGAGGGATGGTACGCTCGTTCAGTAGGTGCGTATTGGACCATGTTATAATTCGATTTACTTATTTATTTGAGCAATATTTATTCAGTTTATATGGCATGATATTATGTGTCTTGTTACGTCCCTCTGAGGACCTGGTTATCTCTCCAGGTGTGTGCTATTATCTTTCGCAGGTGCTTTAGCTCTAGCCGTGATCATCGCTATTTTGTTAAAGATGATTGCACTTGGATCGTCTTCGCTTCGCTCGCCACTCATTTCATTTTCTATGTACTTTTCCTTATTTATTTGGTAGTGGATTTGTCTCCGCCCAACTACATGTACCAAATGACAATTTCATAGTTGATAATATGAGATCTTCTATTCATTTATTAAGCGTGGATGAGATTAGTTATGGTTCTACTGTATTTTACAGCTTATGTATTCATACGAGGCTTTTATATATTGGAGTGTACTTCATATGAATACAGCTGGCATGTCTACGTTCCTAGTCCTACGTATTTTGGGACTGGGGCGTTACAGAGCTGCACCGTAGGGGCAGTAGGAGGCAGTACAATGTCTGCAGTCGGCGTCGTCCATGGACCGGAAGAACGTATCTACTCCAGCTCTCGCAGTCGGCCACCATGCGCAACAAGGGTACTCACCATCCTCTGAGTACTCTCCTGAAGAGAAGTATGTAGCTGGGTGAGTGAGGCAGCCACGGTCCTCTGCGATCCCTCCAGCTCGACCTGTCTACGCTCTGTGCGCTACGTAGACTCGATGAGCGTGTGCAAGCTGGCAGCTGTAGCCTGCTGCAGACTCATCAACTCCTCTATACTGCGCTCGACCGCATCAAATCGTCCAGTGATCATCGGATCGTCGGATCGTCGCTCTGCCCCAGCTGTCTCAGAAATCTGCTGCTGCAACTCGCGACGCGCAGCTCATGGAGCTGTCTGTACACATCCTGCGCTCGTGATGACGTCTGCGAAGCTGGAGACTGCGTACTGACAGAGGGGGCCCGAGATGACTCTGAAGCCAAATACGCGTCGTAGGATCCCGTATCGTAGTACGTACCCTTCTGAAGACCGCCAACGGTGGTCATCCAGAGCTCGTCCGGCAATAGAGCTGTAGGCGGCTGGAAGAAAGTACTAGCCCCTCCCTCTGCTGGCACACTAGCAGCAGCAGCCGCCTCCTCTTGTAGCCGAACAAACTCGGCCTAGAACAATGTTTGCTAACGTATAAGTGTTTGCTAGAGTCTATATTGATATCTATTTTCCTATTTTATAAATTATAGTAAATTAATATAAAGAATAGAACGTAGATATGCCTGCGTCGCCCTCTCGTCAATGAACTTCCTAGCCCTCCGATGGGTGACCAGGAAGACGGTCACCATGTTGGGGTCCTCACCCTTTTTTACCTGTTAAAATATATTATCTATCGTTAGTATTAAACATTCTATCCAACTATATATAAAATAATGTCCATCATAGAAAACGTACCAGACGACAAAAATACTCCTTCATCGGAATGGAGCCACCACACCACTTACCGACGCTCGACCGCGCCACCTTGGCCTTGTCAGACCACTCTTGGTACCTGGGCTCGGCGAATCTAGCCTTCATCGCAGTCCACTGCTCTGGCGTGATCCAACCATGGATCGGCTTTTCAGAGCGATCACGAGACTTCTGGTCGTGGATCGCATCACGGATGAGCTTGCCTGCGACGACAGAAAATTGGGCCTCGATCTTCGCCGCCCGGTGTGGTGCATAGAAATAGGTCCTCTACAAGAAGTAAAATAGAAAAGTTGTATAATATACACAAATAATTATTAAAATTTAAAAACAAACAAATTTTTAGCTTGAAGTGGACAAACCAAAAGGCCTTCCTATCTGCGGGAGCATCTGAGTAGTTAATCAAAGGCCCACCATAGTTCTGCCTCAGAAATACTCCAAGCTATCTCTGTACCTCAGGAGGCCGATATCTATACAATAATAATTTTCATGAATATATATATGTACATATAATCATTTGAGAAATATATATTAACTAATTAACTTACTTCGTAGGCCCGTCCATCCAAATCTCCATACGCGTCTCGCCCGGGGGAGCGCATGGAGAGTCGCTCTCACCTCCTGCCTGGGCAGGATAAGTCTGATCGCCGTCCTCCATATGCTCGGCGTCAGCTCCCCCTATGGAGCCGTCGGTAGGAGGAATGCTGGACGCGGGAACAGAAATGCTGGACGCGGGATCAGGAATGCTGGATGCGGGATCAGGAACGCTGGACGACGAGGGAGGAGTCGCCAACCTACTGGAACTGCCCTGTCCCGGTAATGGACCGGGAACCGAACGGTACAATGGCGTACTTGGAGATGAGAATGAGGGTATAGAATCTCCATCCCCAGCCCGAGGTAGACGGGACTGCCTAATATAAAATCCTCTACGTCGTCCAGATGGTCTAGTCATACCTGATAATAACATATGACAATAAAACAAAAATACATATTTATATGATAGACATCACAGATTTTTAAAAAATATCATAGTCACAGATAAAAGTGTCACTAAAGTATCATATATTTATATGATAAAAGTGTCACTAAAGTGTCAAATATGATGATAAAATAAACGTACAGATTTAATCCTCTTCTGAAAATTCATCTAGTTTGTTTAGCTCATATTCTTCTTCTTCTTCTTCTTCTTCTTCACTTTCATCTGCATCTTCCTCTTCAGATAATTCTACTTCTTCTACACAATTAGATGTGTAATGAGGAACTTCCGTCGTATCCACTTCTATAATATTTGTTACAAAAGGTAGTTTATCCTCTTGATAAGCTATATTGTCAACCTCAAAGGTATTTCTAGCTTTGGTCTTGCATACTGCCCACCAGTCCGACCTTGTTGTTCCTCGTTTAGGATAACTTGTGAAGTACACGAGCTGATCCTGACTTGATAGGACAAATGGTTTATAGGCTTGATATCGACGCCGATAGTTTATATCCACAAGACCGTGCTTGTCTACTTTCCAACCTTGACCTTCAATCGGATCGAACCAATCACACCTGAATAACACAATCTTAGCAAGCTCTATTCCATAACTATATGTCAGCTCCATAATCTCCCGTAGCACGCCATAGAAATCGTTGCCCGTATCAACATCTTTGTAGTTCGAAGATCTAATACACAAACAGCTATTTTTGGTGGAGTCGAGATCCACAAAGTTGTCTCTGATCGAGCAAGTTGTTGACTTGAACATAAACCCATTAACACAGTAGCTTGGCCATATTTTTGCAGCATAAATTGGTCCCTTGGGTAGAGTTCTAATAGACTCATTCTCAAGTCTTGCGTATGGATGATCAACCTAAATACCACGAAAAAAGAAATTAAGCTCATTCTCAATAAAGTACATATACAGAAAGGTAATCACAGAGTTCTCAAGTCTTACATATGCACTTTGTTCTAGTTCTTCTTCTGTAATGTGTGGCCTACCTGACCTCACATCATCATTAAATATGCTGAAAATAACAACATTCAATTAATGTAATAGTATAATAATCAACACTATTAAAATAATGTAGACATATTAATTACTTACCCCTCCAGTTTCTATACTTCTTTCTCTTCGCATTTGAGTAATACATACACCTGAGCAGCCCTTAGCTCATCATCGTTTAGATATCTCTTCTTTATTTTACCCGATGGCTTTTCTGGAGCATTGAATACCTTCAGTATTGTATCATTACATTCATGATCTCCGTCGTCGTTTCTGGAAGCTCTTATTCTATCAGTTGTAATATGAGGCTTGAAATACATCGAACAAATGTTTGTAATCTTCTCGAGAACATAGGCTTCACAAATAGAACCCTCGACCCGTGCCTTATTTTTTACCTTTTGTTTTAGGTGATTCAAATGTCGCTCGAACGGGTACATCCATCGATATTCAACGGGTCCACCAACACGTGCCTCATAGGATAGATGAATCGACAAATGCTCCATAGAGTCGAAGAATCCAGGAGGAAACACCCTCTCTAGCTTGTACAGTGTTACCGCAATGTCCTTCTCTTGCTTTTCTAGACGATCAACGAGCAATTTCTTAAAACAAAGATCCCTGAAGAATATGCTAAGCTCCGTCAATGGATCCCAAACTGCCTGCGGTAAGAATTCCCGAAATACAATCGAAATTAACCTCTCCATGAATACATGACAGTCGTGGCTCTTTATATCCGTCAATTTGTTTTTTTTCGGATCGACACATCTTCTCAGATTTGACACATATCCGTCTAGAAATTTTAGGCCCTGGATCCGTCGACAAAGTCTCACTTTATCTTTCTTGTCTAGCGAGAAAATTGACTTCGGCAGGAACTGTTTTCCATTCTGTTCTATCAAATGCAATGCTGGGCGTTTGTATATTTCTTCTAAGTCCAACCTGACCTTGGGATTGTCTTTCGTTTTTCCCTTTACGTCCATCACAGTATTAATTATGTTATCAAACACATTCTTCTCAATATGCATGACATCAAGATTATGTCTGATCAGATTGGTACTCCAGTATGGCAGATCCCAGAATATGCTCCTCCTTGTCCAGTTATGATCTCTACCAAATCCATCACACTTGTACCCAGTTGTAGGATCTTCGATAGCACTTGGAAAATCTTTAACCTCCTCCTATATCATGGCTCCGCACTACCTTGGCGATGGATCACCCTTCTCTACAATGCCGGTACGGAATGCATTCATGTTCCTTCTGAACGGATGATCTTTTGGCAGAAATTGCCGATGACAATCAAAAAAGTACGGTTTTCCTTCGTGTTTCAAGCGAAAAGCCTTACTACGGTCCATGCAATACGGACATGAGAGACGGCCATGAGTGCTCCATCCAGATAACATTCCATAGGCTGGAAAGTCGTTGATGGTCCATATAAGGGTTGCCTTCATCTGAAAATTCTGCTTCCTGGAAACATCGTACGTGTTAGCGCCTACTTCCCATAACTGATTCAACTCATCTATCAAAGGCTGAAAGTACACATTAATGTTCCTCTTGGAATTGTTCGGACCAGAAATTATAACGGTTAGAAACATGTACTGAGTCTTCATGCACATCTAAGGCGGTAGGTTATACGGAGTAACAATCACAGGCCAGCACGAATACTGGGATCCCGAAAGACCAAAAGGAGTAAAACCATCAGAAGATAGCCCCAACCTGATATTACGCGAATCTGAAGCAAAATCAGGATATACTCGATCAAATTGCTTCCACGCTTCTCCATCGGATGGGTGATCCAACACTCCTTCAATCTGTTCTCGCATGTGCCAACTCATATTTTCGGCCGTCTCTTTCACTATAAATAATCTTTGCAACCGCGGCGTTAAAGGCAAGTAGTGTATTGAATCGGTCGGTCTTCTTATACCGGTAGACCTTCCTATACTAGTTGTCTTATAGCAATCAGCACCACAAAATCTGCACACATCTGCGTCCTTTTTGTCTCTGTAGTACAACATGCATCCATTGTGATAAGAACCAATTTTCTCGTATCCCATCCAGAGCCATCTCACCATCCTCTTAGACCGATAGAAGTCTTTAGGTAACTTAGCACCCGCTGGCAAGATCTTTATAATCAACTCCAACACTCGGTTGTAGCATTCTTACGACATGTTAAAATCTGACTTAATGCTCAACAGTCTTGTAACCACCTCCAACGGTGAATGATCCTTACAACTAGGATACAGTGGAGTCCTTGCATTCTCCAGCAACTCCATAAACTTTGCAGCATCGACATTCGGTGCCTGCTCAGCTGCATCATGAACGAAACTAGGCCCCGCAGCGTCGAAAACCATGTTCACGCACCCGTCGTCGTATGCATGATTATCTGAAACAAAATTAGGTCCCGCATGCATATACAGCTCAACATAAGGCTCCGGCTCTGATGCTAAAGACACAAGTTCTCCGTGTACGGTCCACAGATAGTAATTAGGCATGAAACCTCTCGAGTACAAATGATATGTCACTTCCACTTCTGGATAATATTTCACGTTATGACATTTCACACACGGACACTTGATTTTGGTGTCGTTTATGTACTGAAGGAACGCTTTAGCAAACTGTAGGAACTGCTCTACTCCCGCTATGTATTCATCCCGCACACTACACATATCATCAGGACGACGATTGTACATCCATGAACGATTCCGCAAGTAGTAATTCATATCCATTTGGAAATAATTCTGCAAAGATGGACACACATTATCCAATAGGCACAAATTCGTATATTATGTCTTATTATGGAACACACATTAGTAGAGGACAGTTACTAATAACCATGCTATATCGTACATAAGTTCTTATGCATCCAACGTGTACAAATACGCTATCGATTCTTACTGATGCCAATCTCATTCAGACATACTAGATGCGTTTCGATATCGCCAGGGTCAAGTTGAAAATTGTCTTAATTAACATCAATTTTCAAGACTTGAATATAATGTCACCTACAACCGATATCTAAGTCCCCATGACAAAGTCAAGTAGACCCCATGAATATAATGTCACCTACAATCGATATCTCATTCAGACACACTAGATTTGTTTCGATATCGCCAGACCATATATATATAATGTTACCTACAACCGATATCTAAGATCCCATGACAAAGTCAAAGACATTATTGACAAGACTTGAATATAATATCAACCAATATCCTAAGATACTACTTAGAATCCTAGGATACTATCTTAACTCTAACATATTAACTGGCTAACTTAGGATACTAAACGTATCCTCTAACATCTTATGTATCCTAGATATCCTAACATCTATCTCTAATACATATATATATAGGAACTAGCCGATGCCGCTGCCTATTGCACTAATATACTGTTAGTATCCCTCTATGAATTGGAATATGTGATACATGTATTTGTCTTCAAGAATTAAACATATACAATTACCTATCACATACATATTCCTTCATTTGTATATAGTGAGACACACATCTCTCCATGAGTTGTGGCCAAGGTAAGCTACTGTCCTACTGCCTTCATGGCTTCTGAACTCTACTACACTAATCTAACACTTACACCAACACTCACATGAACCTAGACTAACATTCTATTATCTGATACCATATTATCCTGATATGCATATCCCTTACTAACATCCTAACATACAAGGATACCAAACTTACTGATACTCAAGTGAGTATCTCAAAAACTCCCTATTCACCTACGGTTACAACCCATACCCTAAACTCTGATACAACTAACCAAGTGACCCCAAGCCTCTGATACATACTAGACACCCTACGGATTAGACCCTCTGATACATGATACTAAGGATAACCCCTATGCCTATGGCCTAGTGTCACGAGTCAATGGCCACTTGGGCAATCACCAAAATGGAGGGTGTTCCCTGCTACTGTCACTGCTCTGTGGCAGAGCCAAAGACAATGCAGTAGCCAAAGCAAACTCTACTTTTCCTTGCCTCATGCCTATTGTCTGCAGTGCCTAGCCAAGGCCACTGCTCTGTGGCTACTAGCAAATGCAAGGCAAATGCCTAAGCCAAAATCTGTCAAGACAAACTATGCCAACCCAAGCACTACAGACCACACATGCATATGGTTTCCTATAAACCAACCCATATAAACACCTACACTCGACCATGGGGCACTCTCCTGTGCATCCAATGCACAGGTCTAATGGCCCCTAAACCTGTCACACCCTATCCTGCCATTAAGTTGCTGCCTATTAACACAGGTAACTCCCCTATACATTCACACTTCTCACACTCTCTTCCTCTGTGATATATGTATTTGTTACATCTGTTACATCCGCTGCCGCTGCCGCTAGCTGCCTATTGCACTAACAGTATGTTAGTATCCCTCTACTAATCCTATTGGGCATAAACCCATCCTAGCCACTCTCGAAATTTCTCCATGGGTGATATCAAACCCATCCTAACTTTCTAATGAGGACTCACAATAGCCTCAAAATCGAACCTATGGATTCAAAACACACACAATAGCTGTGTGTGTGTCCGTGTATGTCTGTGTGTATATGTGTGTGTTTGTGTGTCCGTGTGTGTGTGTGTCCATGTGTCCGTGTGTGTGTGTGCCTCTCTGTGTGTGGGGGAGAGAAGGAGGAGGAGGAGGAGTGTTAGGGTTTATCGGAGAGAAGGAGGAGCAGCTCGGATAGAGGGAGGAGGAGCTCGAGGAGGAGGAGCTCGGGGGGCGTTGGGGTCACCAGGGGAGAAGGGAGTCGCCGGGGGGGAGGGAGTCGCCGGAGTGGGGAGGGAGTCGCCGAGAGGAGGAGGGAGTCAAAAAATATGAAATTTTCGAGTGAGAGGGAAAAAGAAAACAGAACTGTGCCCTAAGTAAAAAAATTAGCGAGGTCAACAGTTGACGCCGCTAAACGTCGCAACCTTTTAATATATGGTGACATATTTTAATAATATATCACTGAACGTCGCTATTCTGCGATGTAATTTATCTACTGTCGCTGAACGTTGCTATTCAGCGACGATTTGTGATGTCAATAGAAGGGCGTCGCTATATTACATATTTAGCGACGGTATTTTGTTCCGTAGCTAAACAACGTCGCTAATATAGCATATTTTAGTAGTGACGCCTTCTGATTGAAGTTGCTTCTTTCACATTCTCTGGCAGGATTCCGTAGACTGCAAAGTCGATGAACGGGAGTCTCCAGTCTTGTACATCATTAGTCATCTGGGCGGAGTAACTTGTATCTAATTGAATGTTGTTTTTGGGACACACCAGCTCATGGCCTATCACGTCGACTAGATGATTAGCATAATTTGGAACTGCCAAAGAAGCGGCGAGGCCTGCTAGGGCGTCGGCTTCAATATTCTGGAGCCTAGGAATATGTTCTATAAAGAACCCCTCCAAGGTTGCTATGATAGTAATTAATGTATGATGATAAGGAATCAGGTCCGCGTTACAACCTCGTAAGAGCCCCGGATTTGATTGACGATCAACTGCGAGTCACCATATGCTTCTAGGTATTCGACTCCCACCTCTTTTGTAAGTCGGAGCCCGATTACCAAAGCGTTATATTCGGCTACATTGTTTGAACAGGGTTATGTAAGAGAATATGCCCGGTTGACCACCAACCCAGAGGAAGAAATTAATACTACCCCGACTCCAGTGACAATATCACCTTGTGGCCCTATTCTTGATGTACCATCGAAGAACATTCGCCAAACTTTATCATGTGAAGTCATGTTTGAGTCAACGACTTCATCTGGGATCTCTTCATAGATTTTGGCTGTTTCTGAGCCTAGATAGGCTACTAGAAAGTCGGCCAAGGCTTGACCTTTGATAGCCTTCTGCGGAACGAAGACCATGTCGTATGAGGATAACAGTATCGCCCATGTGGCTAGACGAGAACTGAATATGCCTGGCTTGGTCATGAGAACCCTGAGGGGATTAACTCGTGAGACAACATGGATGGTTTGCCCTGACACATAGTGTCGTATTTTCTGAATGGCGAACACCAAGGCAAGGCATTCCTTCTCCACGGCGGTGTACCTACGTTCCGGCCCCACCACTATTCGGCTGAGATAATAGATGGCTTGTTCGTGCCCCTCATCATTATTTTGTGTTAGCAAGGCAACGAAGGAGTATTCCATCGCTCGTACATAGAGCAGGAAAGGCTTTTCGGTAACTGGGGCAATCAGAATCGACAGATTCGATAGGTATTCCTTAATACATCAAAGGTGCGTTGACATTCTTTATTCCATATGAAAGAGACGCCTTTCTTCATGAGTTGTCTGAAGGGTTGACATCACCCTGAGAGGTTAGATATGAACCTCCTGATGTAGGCTAGTCTTTCCTGAAGACCGCGGAGTTCCCGGAGGTTCCTCGGTGGACTCATCTCCAGGATTGCCTTTGTCTTATCGAGGTCTATGTGAATGCCCCTAGAAGTAATGACAAAGCCCAAGAACTTCCCGCTGGACACGCCCAGGAAAGACTTGGTAGGATTTATCTTCAAATTGTGTGCTCGCATAAGATCGAACGCTGTTCTCAAATCGTGTGGGTGGTCATCCTTAGAGCGACTTTTGACGACGATGTCATCAACGTAACACACCACCGTCTTGCACAAGTGATCTCTAAAAATGGCGTTCATAGCACGTTGATACGTAGCACCGGTGTTCTTCAGGCCGAAGGGCATGACTGTGTAGCAACAAATGCCGATCGGTGTTCAGAATGACGTATGCTTCTCATCGTCAGGAGACATTATGATTTGATTGTATCCTGAAAATCCATCCATAAAGGACATACGCTCGAAGCCACACGTATTATCGATCATTATGTTAGTAATGGGAAGCAAAAATTCATCTTTAGGACATGTCGCATTCAGATTGTAAAAGTCGATACAGATTCGGATCTTCACGTTCTTCTTGACGACTGGTACTATATTAGCTATCCAGTCTTGGTGCTTCTTCTCACGGATGAAACCGCTAGCTATAAGCTTGTTTACTTCCGCTTCAATAGAGTTTATGATGTCTTGACGGAACCTCGTTGCTGTTATTTGAATGGTTTTGCGTCCGGATGAATATTGAGCTTATGAAGTACGATCTTGGGGTTTAGCCCTGGCTTGTCTTCATAGCTCCAGGCAAAAACATCGATGTATTCTCTGACGAGTTGCGACAACGACTCCCGCTCACCGTCCGTCAGGCTTTTACTGATGAAGATTGGCTTTGGAGAGGATTCATCACCGAGGTTAACTTGTATGACCTCATCTTCAGTGGGAGGGTCACGTAGTTCAAAGCACTTCTCCTATTGTGCATCCAGTTATTAGACCTATGGCTCCAATTCAAGAGGTTCGAGTAGATCTTCGTCTTCCTCTTCAATGTCAGCGGATGCCATGTTGACAGATAATGTCTGCCTTAATATATCTCCAATGCTGTCATCGGAATCGTATGTAGGTGACTCGGATGAGTGCGAATGCCACTCGCATTCCTCATCGGAGCTCTCGGACATTGTTGTTGGTGTAACATAACCGAGGCCGCATTTAGATTTGCCGTAATAATCCCGAGGTTTCCCCAATGGGGTTGATAGCTGCAGAGGCGATCGCCGAACGTTGCCATAATTCAGACCTGAGGTAGCCTCCATGTCGTACCCCTACTTTTACATGAAGTACTTGGCTTGAGGACTATACAGGTAAAGTGGTAATCTTCTAGTATCGGGTTCGAGATCAAACTCTTGTGGCATGAAAGGTGGAGGACCTTCTTTTCGGCCGAAGATAATCGTGTGATCCCCTTATTTTCTGCCTGGGACTAGGAAGTAGGCACCTCTAATGGGAGTAAGTCTGCTTGCGGTATGGACGGTTGTCACCTGTGTGTGCAGGTTAATGTCCCGACCGAGTCCCATAGTATACATCAGATTGAGTTTATTACACTCAGGATAGTTCAATGGCAGCCTCTAATTGATGAAATAAGAAATTTTGTCCACAGAGATTACATCATCAGGAGAGGGACTATCCACCTTTGCAACAAGATACTTCGCGAGTTCTACCTCCTCTTCAGCTACCCCTGCGTAACCGGAGGTTGGGACGCTGTCTTGGGCAACTTGACCACCAAGGGTTCAGCTTGTGGCATTGGCTTGCTGGAGGGTCTCGGATCGACACTTGGTTGTCAGCTCGTCTTAGGAAGATGAATGACCATCGGTTCGACAGAAGACTTCGTGTCTTCCGATTGCTTGACTGGATCTTGGCAATCGGATCACCATCGGCTCCCCAGAAGGCCTCGCATCTTTCGGTCGCCTTTGCTTAGATTTTGGCAACTGGATCACCATCGGCCCTATGACGGGCTTTGGCTCTTGGCTGGACCTTGGGAGTCGGATGACCATCGGTTCCGACTGTGCAGCTGGGACAAGAGGACCGGGCACCTCTTTATGCAAAGTTGTGACAAAGGGTGCGACTTTGTCGGTTTACGGGCTTGAAGATGAATTCTCAAGGGTTCCTATGGCCCTGTGATGACCTCTAGTTCTTCAATTATGTGCTTCATGGATTCTTCATATAGACAGGCCTCCGAAGAGTAATAAGACTCAACCCCTTTGAAGGTATCGATGTTGGCAAATTCAGTCTTCATGAAGCCGTGCTTACTGACATACTTGAAGTACTGGTGGAGTGTAGATGGCACGATCAAGTAGTCATGTATCCACGGACGCCCCAGGAGGATATTATAGGACGTATCTGCATCTATGACGTAGCAGGTAACCTCTGTCCTCAGGTCGTCGATCTGATATTTCAATCGAATCTTTCCTAAGGGATAGCTCCTTTCCGAGTTGAAACTGCTAATGGCAGTGTTGGTCGCCGCTAGCCGGTGTATAGGGATGCTGAGGACTTGAAGTATGCTTTTTGGGATGATGCTTATCGACGAGCCAGGATCGATGTACATCCGATCCACCTTGATGTTGCCTATGTATCCAGTGTAGTACAAGGAGAGATCATGCAAGTTGGTATTGATCAACATGTCTTGTAGGATGAATACGATGTTGGGCATTGTATCCGCACAGTTTCTACCCTGGAGATCTGCCGACGAGTCTTTCACTGTAGGTTTGACCAGGGCTAAGTAAGCGTCAACATTCTGGAGCGCTTCGCTCAATACGACACGAAGATCTTTGGAGAGCCTTAGGAGCTCGTATAACGACAACTTTGTCGGTGTATTAGCCAACTGTGCTAATATGTCAAAGTTGTAAGGTCTCTCTAGCCCTTGAGGTACATCTTTACGGAGTGGCCTGTCGAAGCGGGTTTCTTTCGGCTTGGCCCTGTCTATCGATGGAGGCTGAGATAGCCCCGGAACATCAATGGCATGCAGCGTTGCCGGCTGAGGGTCCTCGACTGAACTACCCAGAGTGGGCTGGACTTGTGCCCCAGACCGGGTACAACAGCCGACGCCTCCTCAGCTTCGGCTGAAATTATATGGCAGGATCTGGACTTCCTGTCCTTCTTCTTGTTGGCTGGAGATGACACCACCTGGGTAACTTCGGGCACTAAGTCGGGGTACACCCACATGATCTCTCCTCGTGACGTGGTGAGAGGCATCAAGCCAGTCGTCTAGTCCCGGATGGGTGGAAGATTAGTAACTTCGATCATTGCCCGGGGGATAGGTATTACCCCATCATGAGTACTTGTTGGAGGGAAGTTGCCAAACTAAATTGACTCCATGTTCGCCGCCATGGTAACCTTTTCAAAGTCTAGCGACAGAGTTTTAGAGTCAATATGATTCTGGATGTACCGCTTTAATTGAAAGCAGTCATGAGTGGAATAATGAATATAGCGGTGGAAATGGCAGTATTTTGGGTCTTCCATCTCTGCCGTTCGAGGCTCGTGCCTTGGCAGAAGGAGTTGGATCCTGTCCCCTTGCAAGAGCATGTCGAAGATAGGCTTGACATGACTATCTTTGAATGAGTAATTCACCTTGGGCCACTGAGCTTCTACCTGCTTTTGTTCAGGCTTCTTGGTCGTACCGGCGACCATAGCCTGTTTGTCTTTGTTGTCCCGGTTATTGGAGGTGCCGCCAGTGTTGTTGTTATTGGAGGTGGTACCAGAATGTTTGCTTTTGACCTCTCCATCCGGGATGTGTAGTCCCAGCTGGCGAGCCTTCTTTTACTTCGCCTCTGTATTAGTGGCGCTTATGATGAAGGTCGTCCAATCCCTGAACTGATCTTCACCCATCCAGAGGCTGATTGCGGGGAGCAACTTCTTCTGGCAGATTTCAATCAAGGAGCTTTCGGGATTGCCTTGGGGCAATCTCATTGCAGTTTGGCGGAACCGCTCGATATAGTTCCTTGTTAGCTCCCTCTCCCCCTGAACGACGTCCATGAGGGATGACATTGTCACATCATGTCCCACTTCGTAGAATCTTTCTAGGAATATGTGCTTGAGGCTGTCAAACGACTGATGCAGTTGTCCGGAAGGTTGCGGTACCAGTCGAACGCGATTCCCTCCAATGCTCCGATAAATAATTGTATGAGGATGGCATCGCTATGCGGCAAATGTTGGTTGTGACCTCGAAATAAGTCATGTAATGACTAGCAGAGGTCTTCCCGTCATACAAATCAATATGAAATGGTTTGTACCGTGGCAAAAAAGGAACATCTCTCCATATAGTGGGATACGGCTGCCGTATTCTGAGGTCCTAGGAGGAGTCTTGGGCATTGAACATTGCTCGAAGCTCCTGAACCTCCTTTCTTGCCTTCCTAGCTTCGTCTGCAGCTGAAGGAGCGGGTACCCCTACAGGATTGTCACCTAAAGGAGGAGCTGTCGTGTTGGAATCCGTATTTACTGTGGGTCCCAAGCTTGTTTATCCTAGCATTCTTGCT
This sequence comes from Iris pallida, assembly GCA_029216955.1. Taxonomy (NCBI): domain Eukaryota; kingdom Viridiplantae; phylum Streptophyta; class Magnoliopsida; order Asparagales; family Iridaceae; genus Iris; species Iris pallida. The sequence goes on from JANAVB010041019.1 coordinate 2,755,919, forward strand.
GGTTGGGTCAGCAAGGCGGCTTTGATTTTGTCTACTGACTTGACCAAGGACATAAGCATGGCTTCAAGTACTTCTAGACGTTGTCGGTCAGTAGGTGCTTCATGATCATCGTCGGCCATAAAGACTGTCCGTACGTGGGTAGACGTGAAAGGGATCGTAGCAGAGGTGCTCTCTGTGTCGTACCCTCGTACCGAGAAATCATCGAAGAATGTCGAAATATCCTCCTTCTCGGACTCAGAAGGGGTGCTACCCCCTGTGCAGGAAGCCGCATCGTCTTGGCGAAGGCATTCATCCTCATGGACGTCCACATCTGTTGCATAATTCCAGTGGATCGCTACCCCATGTGTATGCTTTTGGAATACTGGGTTGTCGCATACTTTGAGGGAACTGCTACCCCCGGCCTCATCTACCCCCGAAAAGGTCAAGGATGCACCCCTAGGTGTTGGAAGCTTCTTTTTGGATCGAGTGCCTACGTAGATACCTCCTTTGGTTGTCGGTGGCAGTCCTCCAGACAAGAGTTTCCTTGCAATACTGGCAGAGATTATCGGGCTGGAAGAGCCTGTCTTATTCCCTTCCTTGTCGGGAAGAATCTTCCGGGTTTAATTACAGGAGGCGAAAGGAAATTCCTCGTCTCCCGGGATTTGCACATGTTTCTTAAGTTGTTGTTGGAAAGGTGTTGGTTGCTGTAGTCATTGGAAAACAGACTGCCAATCTTCAGGTGCTGCCGACTTGTCGCAGCAGCAGTTTATGATGACTTCGGTGCAATGACGTCCCGAGAGGGGCTCACCGCATGCCAAGGTTGCTTCCTTCTCCTTGCGTTTGCGAGTAATCACCTCTCGCAAGTCGATAGCGGATTGATCTACCTTTGCGTCCAATTTATGGACTCGGGTATCCCGAACACGGGTGCGTAGGTGTCATGGTTGCTCCCTGATTCGAGGCTAGTAAAAGAACTTGCTCTCGATCATTGGAGAGAGACTTTTGAGACCCACCCTGTCTGTTAGCCCTGGGGGACTGGACGCGGGTGGTTCTGTACAACTTTCCATCAGGAGCCCGTATAACAGTTAACGGTGCCTGCTGACGGTCAACAACTTGGACAGTTGACTGGGCTTGTCGGGCCCGCACTGCCCCAGACTTCTTTGACTTAGCACCCGAAGGCGCATAGTAAGAAGAGTCCAAATTGATACATTACATTTTCTCAATGAGACGCATGGAGTCGGGCCCGCATGAGAGACGGTCAAACACAGAGCTTCTGACAGGGCCGTATGAGACACTCTGTCTATGGCCAGAGTTGGCTGTCGTATGGACAATCTACCTGCGGCCAGAGTTGGCTACCGCATGGGCGATCTGCCTGCGGCCAGAGTTGGCTATCGCATGGGCGATCTGTCTGCGGCCAGAGAAGGCTGCCGCATGGGCCATCTGTCTGCAGCCAGAGTTGGCTGCCGCATGGGCCATCGGCCCATCTCTCTTATACGGCCTCTTCCTCGTCCGCAAGGATTTCCCTTGTGCTCCCAAAAACTTAGCATCGTAGTATTTTTATTTGCTAGATTTGGGGACAGTAGGGTTCTCTGCGGTCGGAAGCAAGGCCGCAGAAGAGTCTTGATCACCGTCTTGGGCCGCAGAAGGTGCTTCTTCGAGAACCTGGTCGGGGGCAATAGTTTTACGCTTCGACATCCTGCGGGTTCTCTTTGGGTTGGCTCGCTTCTGCGATGGGCTGGCACTCCCTTCAGTGAGCATTTCTTTGAATACTCATTGGTCAAATCGAACTACGAGCATTTGCTGCGTGGAGCCGAGCTTGGACGCGTCAGATTATTTGGGTTATATACTAAAAAAGCATCACTTTTGTAGTAACCTTATTTCCTTAAATTTTGAATGAGAATCATATGGGCAAATGTTTGCATATTGTATTTGTTGCAAGTGTTAATACAAATGTCTGATATTCTATATTGTAGATAATATGGTGTGTGGTGTCACACAGAAGATCATATTATCAGTTCCCTATGGAGTATATAAATAGTTCACAACCTAGATGGACTTGGACAATCTATTGGAAAGGTTGTAGTGTAATCTGGTATTAGTCTATCTTGACTATAGGTTTACACTAGTACACTTTGTGTGTATTGAACATGACCACTTGAGGTTGTTCTCTTTGTACTGACTATATAAGAGAACAAACAGCTCTGTTATTATGGAAGCTTATGCTCTTAATCCGGATATAATAATAGACATGTATATGCAGTGTGCATTACTTTGACTCATGAAAGAGTGAGATTCATTATGGATCAATAACCTCTATGAATTAGGTAATAACATTGTATGTATGATGGGCTGTTGATTATAAATGAAATCCTTGTCCCGATACATCGTGTTGATGATGTCCCCTTAAGGAGCTCATAAGGATTGTCATGTAAACCCTGCAGGTGGATTATATCTGACATGACAAATAAAGTTGAGCGGTACTACTTAAGGATAAAAGATGTCGAATCAATGTAGTTGTCAGTAACTTAATTTGATCGACGGACGTACGATATCTTAACATGGGGAGCCAAACGAGCATATAATAAAAGGAGCCCACAAACATAATTTAGGATTAGGGAGGCAGTGCAATAATAGCTCATTAGTGGACCGAGCTATTATTAATGGGCCTAGATTGTGTGTTCGGGCTGAACACGGGATATCCAGATCAGTTAGGAGGCCTAACCCTAATTTCTCCTCATGGTCCCTGTCGTAGCCTATATATATCCTCTATTCTCTGGCCTCCAGATTACTGATCAAAAATCTGAAGCTTTCTCTAAATTTGTGATTCACGTAAGGAGAGAAAGAGAGGGCTGCCAAGGAGAAAAAAAGGTTGGAAGATCGTCGCCCACACGACGTCCAACTCGAGAAAGGAATACGTGCAGAAGATCTTGGGGTCGTCTGCTCAAGATTGCCAGGAATTACGTGTCTTCTTTCCACCGCAGTTATAATTTGTGAACCCTAGTTTCCGCCTATGAAGGGTTAGAACGCGTATTAAATCTATTTAACTTTTTATCGATCAATACGCACACCAAAGTAAGTGTCCTGGGAATCCCCAGTTCCATCAATTGGTATCAGAGCCACTTTGGATCTGCGTATTGATTGATACATCCATGTTGTCCAATAAAACCTACATTGTGTAATAGACGGTAGATGTAGATCTGTTCTAACTCAGTTTTACAGGCATCTTAGATCCAACTATTATGGTCCAATGCATGTTTTTTATTGTGTTGTTTAAATCATGGACATGTCGTGGATGTTGTTGTTGCTGTGGATGTAATTAAAATCATGAGGGTTGATCGTGCTTATTATTTGAATTTTTCAATCTAGATTATGTGTGAACTCTCTCGGGAGGCATAGGTCGAACCCCGAATAGATCTGCGCAGCGCCAAATTTTGGATTCGGATAGTTGAGGACGGAGCAGAAAGGATGACCATAATAATTGGATATTTTTCTCTTATTTGTTGTTATTTTACTTTTTCTGATTATGCATGTTTATTTTTGTGTGGATATTTTTTTTGAAAAACTAAGCCTACATTAATAATGGACATAGTATAACTAGTAGAAAAATTCTCATTGTTAAATAACTAAGTGGGTGAGGATATTTATTTAGTATAAATCCTATGGTCTCCATTACTGGTTTGTAGGTGATGTAATTATACTTGCGCGTTGGCTTTAGTGCCTTCCTCCATATCGGATGAGTATAATTATGGATCACTAGTACAAACTTTCTTAGGGATAATTATAGAAAGTTATCTAGCATGTGTTCACTTCTCCATCTGAAGGAACTCATTACAAGGTAATGAACTTAGTATTAAGTAATGGTATACACTTAGATACAAATAATGGTATCCTCCCCATCGAAGTCACAGCTATTATTTGTATGACCAGAGCAAGACCAACATATTAATTTTATTTGTCATAAAGTTATGTGACATGATAGTAAAATTAATAAGAAAAATCTACTTGAACAAAGTTGAATTTGTATACGTCCACACTATCGTGGCATGCTAAATTCATGGTGTTCAAGGTGTTGGTGAATTTCTTATTATTGTTTTGAGGGAATAATATTTAATTAATTCAAAAAAAATTTGCCCTACATAATTTTATTTATGTGATTCTCAGGATTTTAAAAATGGGTTCTTTCAGTCCACTTATGGTGATTCTTAAAGAAAACAAACTTACTGGACCTAATTATATTGACTAGAAACATAATTTGGACATTGTTCTGACTGCTGAGGAGTACAAATATGTACTTGTTGTGGAATGCCCACCTAAGCCTGATGCTAACTATGATGAAGAGGTCAAAGAGGCTTATAAGAAGTGGAAAAAGGCAGATGAGATGGCGCGGTATTACATTCTGGCATCTATGTCAAATGTACTGCAACATCAGCATCAGGCCATGGCCACAGCTTATGACATGATGTATAACCTCAAGGAACTCTTCGGATATTAGAGTAGAGCAGCTAAGCAGTTTGCTATGAAATGTTTGATGAATACAAAAATGGTTGAGTGTACACCAGTAAGGGATCATGTTCTCACGATGATGGGTCATCTGAATGATATGGAGATCTTTGGAGTTGAAATCGATAGGGAATTCCAGGTCGATATCATTCTCGGGACTCTGCCTAAAAGTTTTGACAATTTTTGCCTTAATTACAACATGAACAAAAGGTTGTATAGTTTGGCAGAACTTGCAAAAGAGCTACAGGATGTTGAATCTCTCTTTAGGCAGAGTGGTCATGTTTTTGTTTCTGAAAAGGCTTCTACTTCTAAGCCAAAAGACGGTAAGAAGAAGAATAACATTCAGAAACAGCCAAACTCAGCAAAGAAGGGCATGGGACCTCAAGGCGCGGTGAAAAAGCCGAAAGGCAAATGTTTCAAGTGCAAGGGGTCAGGACACTGGAAGACTGATTGTCCACTTCACAAACAAAGGAACAAAGAAGGTATATCTCATTTACTAGTAATTGAAACATGTTTAGCGGTGTTATCTACCGGCACTTTGTGTGTAGATACAGGAGCCACTAATCATGTCTGCAATACATTACAGGGGGTTCCAGGAAATCAGACGGGTCAGTGATGGAGAGATATGCTTGTTCATAGGTGATGCTACAAAAGTATCAATCGTTGTATTAGGAGATGTTACTTTATCTTTTGGTAGAAATAAGTCTTTGACATTGAGAGATTGTCTTTATGCACCTTCACTTAGAAGAAATTTTGTTTCTGTTTCTATGTTAGTTAAGGATGGATATTCAGTTTATTTTAATAACAATATTGTTATTAGAAAGAATAAACATTTTATCTGTTCTGGTGCATTTGTTGATAATCTATATGTCATTAATCATATTTTGCCCACAATGTAACTTATGAAAATGAATAATATGTCATCTAACTTAAATAAGAGAAAAGAACCTTCTTGTATGAACCAAACGTATCTTTGGTACTTGCGGTTGGGGCATATTAACCTAAGAAGGATTCAAAGACTGGTTGAAGATGGACCTTTGAGTTCATTGGAAGTGGAGGCACTACCAGTCTGTGAATCCTGCTTGGAAGGTAAAATGACCAAAAGGCCTTTTACGGCAAAGGGGTATAGGGCCAAAGATGTATTGGAATTTGTTCATTCTGATTTGTGTGGACCCATGACTATCCAAGCTAGAGGTGGCTTTGAATATTTTGTCACATTTATTGACGATTATTCAAGGTATGGATACATTTATTTGATGCGCCGTAAGTCTGAGTGCTTTGAGAAATTCAAAGAGTATAAGACTGAAATGGTGAAACGTCATAGAAATTACGATCATATCGTGGTAGCGAGTACCTTTTGGAGAGTTTAGGGATTATTTATCAGAGGCTGGTATTGCATCCCAATTGACTGCACCTGGAACGCCCCAACAGAATGGTGTAGCCGAAAGAAGGAATATAACTCTTATGGAGATGGTTAAATCAATGATGAGTTATTCGGATTTGCCAGATTCGTTTTGGGGATATGCCTTAGAGACTGCAGCTTATATTTTGAACTTGGTTCCTGCTAAGTCAGTACCTCTAACTCCCACAGAGCTATGGATTGGGCGTAAGCCTAGTCTGAAACATGTTCGCATTTGGGGTAGTCCAGCACATGTGCTGAATGGAAAAGCAGATAAGTTAGAATCTCGTACAGAAGTACGATTGTTTGTAGGCTATCCAAGAGGAATGAAAGGAGGTTTATTTTATAGTCCTAAGGATCAGAAGGTCATTGTTAGCACCAATGCCCGATTCTTAGAGGAAGACTATATAATGAACCATAAACCCACAAGTAGAGTTGTTCTAGAAGAACTGAGAGGTGAGGCACCAAGTACTTCAGTACCAACAATATAAGAGGATGAACCACAAATAACTGCACAACGTGTCACAAATGTTATACCACAACCGATAGTGCCTCGTCGTAGTGGGAGGGTTGTGATACAACCTGATAGATATATGTTCTTGGGAGAGTCGTCAGACTTCGTCCCTGAGGAACAAGATTATGATCCATGTACCTACAATGAAGCACTCCAAGATAAAGATGCAGAGTCTTGGCAAAAAGTAATGATATCTAAAATAGAATCTATGGATTCTAATCAGGTCTGGGAGCTTGTAGAACCATCCGTTGGTGTAAAAGCCATTGGATGCAAGTGGGTCTATAAGAAAAAAAGAGGATCAGACGGTAACGTTGTAAGCCCCTCATTTTCAAATTCATTTTTAATTAGTGTTAATTAAATTTTAATGTCATTTATAGCCTTAAATAATTATTAGGAATTTTAGAAATTTTTCTAGAATTTTTAAATGATTTTTAAATACAAAAATATTGATTTGTAATTTTCTAAAATGTTTTAATATCAATTTGCAATTATTAGAATTATTTAATACTGTTTTGTAATTATTCAAATTACTTTTATATCAGTTTGTAATTAGGAATTTGTTTTTAATTAAGGAATGCAAATTATATTTGCATTTATTATCTGTTGGGGGCCTAGTGCAAATCCTAAAACTATAGGGACCTAAACAAAAACCCTAAACCTACCCCCCCCCCCCCCGACCGACGACCGCCACGCCGACGGGCAGCCCCCGCCATTTCCGGCTGTCCGACCGACTTAGCAACCGCCCAAAAGCCCTATAAAACTCCCCCTCTCTCTCCTGGACCTAAACCCTAACCCTAATTTCTCACCACAGCCACCGACGACCCCCCTTCTTCCCAAAACACTTCGCGGAACCCTAACCCCGACGAAGTCTCGATCTCACAATCCCGACACCCTCATCGACCACCACCACCACCCGCAGCTTCGCCCCGACGAGACAAATCGATCGCCACCGGAGCGCCGCCGTCCCGACCACTCCTCCGCCGTCCAGAGCTCTCGAAAACCCCCCCCAGCACCGGACACGTGAGTAGCATGACTCAAATTGTGTCGTACATGTCTCGTTTTCATGCACGAGACTCGCCAGGACACGACGAACTTAGTGCTGTGCTCGGACACGCGAGACTGAGCTCGTACGTGTCGTACAAAGCACGGACACATGGATACCTGTGTCCTTAACTGTCTGGACACAGGACTGTGTTTTATATTTTTTTATTATCTAATCACTTATACCTAAATAAAACTAACCTAACTCTAATCCTAACAGTCGGGCCAAGTTGGCCCACTGGCCAGCGGTTGCAGTATTAAACCCCCCCTTGCTGTGCGCTCGGGTTCGAGCCCCCCCCCCCCCCCCCCCCCCCCCCCCCCCTCTTCTTTTTGTTTCCTTTTCTTTTTTTTCTGTTTTCTTTTCTTTTTGTTTTTCTATTTTGTGTATTTAAATGTATATATATGTATATATATATTAGTATATATATATATATGTATATACTGTATTTTAACAGTATTTAATATATATGTATATATTTTATAGTTAGTAAATTTTATATATATATGTATATATATATATATTTTCCTATGTATATATATATTATATATATATACACTATATTATTAAGTGTATTCTTATATATATATATATATATATATATATATATATATATATATATATATATATAAAATATATATATATATATATATATATATATATATATATATATATATATATATATATATATATATATTTGTATATATATATATATATATATATATATACTTTATAAATTAAGTATTTTTCCTTATATATCTATATATCCTTTTAGCATAGGTATGTATATATTCTTTTGTACAAATTTACCTTATTTAAATAATAATATTTATTTTGACTATTACCAAATTGTATTTTTATTGTATTTAAATTACTGCAACCATTTGGTGTCCAAGCCTAGCATGGGTATTTGGGCTCAAATGTGTTTTCACACATTCAAGACCTGTACAAGTCATATTAGACTTGATTCATGGCCTTGGGTCCTGTATTTGAACTTTGGTTCAAATTATATACATGGATAAAATACGCAGATAATTAATTATTGTGTGCAATGCTGTTTGTGATTTTCTAAAAATACTTAAAGTATTGCTAAAATTATGGAAAAATAGTTTTTAGATACTATGTTAAGTTAGCTAATTTAGTATAATTTTTGTAGTATTTAATTTACTGTTTTGCCACTAGTTTGGCATATGAAACCAAAACTCATTTTCTGTATACTTAGGAAAACTAATTTTATAAAATATTTGTACTGGTTAATAAATTCCAAAAAAATTATAATAAATTTTTATGATTAACAAGGATCACTTTGGTACTTTACTTTAAGAAAAACTAGGCTTTTTGTCTATCTCTAAAATTGTTAGAACACAATGATCTTTTGATTTATTTATTGATTAATTACGACTTGTAGCTTTTTGTGTTATTTGGAGTTTTAGTCGTGTTGAACCCCATCCCTCACTAGTGTAAAGACCCTAGAAAGTTAGTTAACATAGTGTGTCACCCCACATTGGTCTCCTATGCCAAAGTCATTATTTTGGCTAGGTGCCCAATCACAAGTCGTGTTTCACCAATTAGTGTCCTAGCGTTTTAGCTTAGTATAAACTAAGTTATTGTATTTTACTTCTACAGCGACGAGTTACTGGACATCCATAGCATTGTTATCGCAGCTTGTTTTGTTTTGCTTTGTTAGAGGCAAGTGCTTTCTACGAACTTTACATATTGTCACATAAATGAACTGCAAACCCCACCATGTTAAATGCTGATCCTTGGGGTAGCAAGTTAGATCTTTACATGTTGTACTATCAGTTACTACCATGCTTAGAACAGTCTTGATGTATCTCTCACATGATTAGAATATGGGTTATGGGGATGATCACGACCCCCCCTACAGTAGCGAGCGAGGTCGCATTTTATATGCATACTTTGCCACAGGCCATTACCCCGCATGTCTGTACGGATGTACACCTATGCTTGTTGACTTGTACGTATGTACATTTTATTTACATGTACCACAGTACATTGTACATATATTGACTGATCACGTACTTGCTACAGTTTTAAATATTACATACACGTCTGTCTCTATGACATACGTGTCCTTGCCATGATAGACTATGTGATGCCATGCTTTCCAGTTATTTCTTCTTATGTTCATTTCCATGTTTCATATGCTGGTTTGCTAGATTTAGTACTTGCTTCCGTCCTGACAGGATAACGTTGTAGGTGTCCTTACTGAGGAGGAGTTACTCTGCGACTCATACTATGGAGTTACTGTCGAGGACCCAGCTCTGCTTTACGAGGATGTTCCTGCGGGGAACCTCGCCTAGTTGTCTTTTGTTTACTTAGACTTTTGAGAGTAGACATGTATTAGACTATATCATTTTGTAACTGGACATGTATCCAGTTTTACATTTCAGTTTACTTGTACTTGGACGTTTTCTATATACGATGACTTTTGTGTTTGGAGCATTTATGATTCTTCTTCACTTATAGAACTGTTAACACATTTAGTCTTATCCTGTTGTCTTTATAACAGCTTACTACGTTTTATCTCAACGTAGGCTGGGCATGCCTCGGCCTGGCCCAACAATTTGGGTAGCGGGTCGTGACATGTTTTTAGTGGTAGCCCATGCAGGTCCTGACTAAACTGTTTGGTTACGTTATTGTACCAAGCATACCTGCAACTAGGAACTTAAGGTAATTAGACAACATTAGGAAAGACGCTTAGAACACCTAGAGGAATGCTAGGATTGTAACATAGGAAATACATCACATGTTTGCTATGTTAGAATATTGTCGGGTCTTCAATTCTTGTGAATTTCGAGGACAAAATTTTTCAAAGAGGAAAGACTTGTAAGCCCCTAATTTTCAAATTCATTTTTAATTAGTGTTAATTAAATTTTAATGTCATTTATAGCCTTAAATAATTATTAGAAATTTTTAGGAATTTTTCTAGAATTTTTAAATGATTTTTAAATACAAAAAATATTGATTTGTAATTTTCTAAAATGTTTTAATATCAATTTGCAATTATTAGAATTGTTTTAATACGGTTTTGTAATTATTCAAATTACTTTTATATCAGTTTGTAATTAGAAATTTGTTTTAATTAAGGAATGCAATTATATTTGCATTTATTATCTGTTGGGGGCCTAGTGCAAATCCTAAAACTATAGGGACCTAAACGAAAACCCTAAACCTACCCCCCCCCCGACCGACGACCGCCACGCCGACGGGCAGCCCCCGCCATTTTCCGGCTGCCCGACCGACTTAGCAACCGCCCAAAAGCCCTATAAAACTCCCCCTCTCTCTCCTGACCTAACCCTAACCCTAATTTCTCACCACAGCCACCGACGACCCCCTTCTTCCCCAAAATACTTCGCCGGAACCCTAACCCCGACGAAGTCTCGATCTCACAATCCCGACACCCTCATCGACCACCACCACCACCCGCAGCTTCGTCCCGACGAGACGAATCGATCGCCACCGGAGCGCCGCCGTCCCGACCACTCCTCCGCCGTCCAGAGCTCTCGAAAAAACCCCCCCTCCAGCACCGGACACGTGAGTAGCATGACTCAAATCGTGTCGTGCGTGTCTCGTTTTCACGCACGAGACTCGCCAGGACACGACGAACTTAGTGCTGTGCTCGGACACGCGAGACTGAGCTCGTACGTGTCGTATAAAGCACGGACACATGGATACCTGTGTCCTTAACTGTCTGGACACAGGACTGTGTTTTATATTTTTTTTATCTAATCACTTATACCTAAATAAAACTAACCTAACTCTAATCCTAACAGTCGGGCCAAGTTGGCCCACTGGCCAGCGGTTGCAGTATTAAAACCCCCCCTTGCTGTGCGCTCGGGTTCGAGCCCCCCCCCCCCCCCCCCCCCCCCCCCCCCCTCTCTTCTTTTTGTTTCCTTTTCTTTTTTTTTCTGTTTTCTTTTCTTTTTCTTTTTCTATTTTGTGTATTTAAATGTATATATATGTATATATATATATTAGTATATATATATGTATATACTGTATTTTAACAGTATTTAATATATATGTATATATATTATAGTTAGTAAATTTTATATATATATGTATATATATATTTTTTCCTATGTATATATATATTATATATATATACACTATATTATTAAGTGTATTCTTATATATATATATATATATATATATATATATATATATAGATATATATATATATATATAATATATATATATATATATATATTTATATATATATATTATATATATATATATATAAAAAAAAAAAAAAAAAAATATATATATATATATATATATATATATATATATATATATATATATATATATATATTTGTATATATATATATATATATATACTTTATAAATTAAGTATTTTCCCTTATATATCTATATATCCTTTTAGCATAGGTATGTATATATTCTTTTGTACAAATTTACCTTATTTAAATAATAATATTTATTTTGACTATTACCAAATTGTATTTTTATTGTATTTAAATTACTGCAACCATTTGGTGTCCAAGCCTAGCATGGATATTTGGGCTCAAATGTGTTTTCACACATTCAAGACCTGTACAAGTCATATTGGACTTGATTCATGGCCTTGGGTCCTGTATTTGAACTTTGGTTCAAATTATATACATGGACAAAATACGCAGATAATTAATTATTGTGTGCAATGCTGTTTGTGATTTTCTAAAAATACTTAAAGTATTGCTAAAATTATGGAAAAATAGTTTTTAGATACTATGTTAAGTTAGCTAATTTAGTATAATTTTTGTAGTATTTAATTTACTGTTTTGCCACTAGTTTGGCATATGAAACCAAAACTCATTTTCTGTATACTTAGGAAAACTAATTTTTATAAAATATTTGTACTGGTTAATAAATTCCAAAAAAATTATAATAAATTTCTATGATTAACAAGGATCACTTTGGTACTTTACTTTAAGAAAAACTAGGCTTTTTGTCTATCTCTAAAATTGTTAGAACACAATGATCTTTTGATTTATTTATTGATTAATTACGACTTGTAGCTTTTTGTGTTATTTGGAGTTTTAGTCGTGTTGAACCCCATCCCTCACTAGTGTAAAGATCCTAAAAAGTTAGTTAACATAGTGTGTCACCCCATATTGGTCTCCTATGCCAAAGTCATTATTTTGGCTAGGTGCCCAATCACAAGTCGTGTTTCACCAATTAGTGTCCTAGCATTTTAGCTTAGTATAAAACTAAGTTATTGTATTTTACTTCTACAGCGACGAGTTACTGGACATCCATAGCATTGTTATCGCAGCTTGTTTTGTTTTGCTTTGCTAGAGGCAAGTGCTTTCTACGAACTTTACATATTGTCACATAAATGAACTGCAAACCCCACCATGTTAAATGCTGATCCTTGGGGTAGCAAGTTAGATCTTTACATGTTGTACTATCAGTTACTACCAAACTTAGAACAGTCTTGATGTATCTCTCACATGATTAGAATATGGGTTATGGGGAAACTGATAGTATTGTACGTGATCACGACCCCCCTACAGTAGCGAGCGAGGGTCGCATTTTATATGCATACTTTGCCGCAGGCCATTACCCCGTATGTCTGTACGGATGTATACCTATGCTTGTTGACTTGTACGTATGTACATTTTATTTACATGTACCACAGTACATTGTACATCTATTGACCGATCACGTACTTGCTACAGTTTTAAACATTACATACACGTCTGTCTCTATGACATACGTGTCCTTGCCATGATAGACTATGTGATGCCATGCTTTCCAGTTATTTCCTCTTATGTTCATTTCCATGTTTCATATGCTGGTTTGCTAGATTTAGTACTTGCTCCCGTCCTGACAGGATAACGTTGTAGGTGTCCTTACTGAGGAGGAGTTACTCTGCGACTCATACTATGGAGTTACTGCCGAGGACCCAGCTCTGCTTTACGAGGATGTTCCTGCGGGGAACCTCGCCTAGTTGTCTTTTGTTTACTTAGACTTTTGAGAGTAGACATGTATTAGACTATATCATTTTGTAACTGGACATGTATCCAGTTTTACATTTCAGTTTACTTGTACTTGGACGTTTTCTATATACGATGACTTTTGTGTTTGGAGCATTTATGATTCTTCTTCACTTATAGAACTGTTAACACATTTAGTCTTATCCTGTTGTCTTTATAACAGCTTACTACGTTTTATCTCAACGTAGGCTGGGCATGCCTCGGCCTGGCCCAACAATTTGGGTAGCGGGTCGTGACAAACGTTGAAACCTTTAAAGCTCGACTTGTAGCAAAAGTTTTTACTCAAAGAGAGGGTATCGATTATGAGAAAACCTTTTCTCCAGTAGCCAGGCTTAAGTCTATCCGGATTCTTTTATCTATTGCAGCTCATCTCGATTATGAGATTTGGCAAATGGATGTCAAAACAGCTTTCCTTAATGGAAGTCTTGAGGAAGACATCTATATGAAGCAACCAGACGGATTCATTGAAAATGGCCAAGAGCATCTTGTTTGTAAGCTCAAGAAGTCCATTTACGGACTTAAGCAAGCTTCCAGATCTTGGAACATATGTTTTGATCAGGTGATAAAATCCTATGGATTTGATCAATGTCAGGATGAATCATGTGTATACAGAAAGTGTGACAAAAATGTGGCGGTGTTCCTAGTACTTTATGTGGATGACATCTTGCTCATTGGAAACAATGTGAAGGTGTTATCTGATGTAAGGGTATTGCTATCCAAACAATTTGATATGAAGGACTTGGGAGAAGTAGGTCACATCCTTGGGATCAAAGTTCTATGAGATCGCAAGAAAAGGATGTTGGGCTTATCCCAAGCTTCCTATATCGATACTGTACTAACTTGTTTTAGTATGCAAAATTCTAAGAAAGGTTTCTTACCTTTTAGACATGGAGGAAGCTTAATGTATGCAGTACATGAAGGCAGTTTCTTATGCTTCAGCAATAAGAAGCTTAATGTATGCAATGCTATGTACGAGACCAGATATCTACTTTGTCGTAGGCATGGTCAGCAGATATTAGTCTAACCCAGGACAAGAGCACTGGACTACCGTAAAACATATTTTGAAGTACCTGAAAAGGACTAAAGAGTATATACTAGTTACCAGGCAGATAGTTTAGTTCCCTTGGGGTATACAGACTCATATTTTCAGTCAGATAGGGATTTCAGGAAATCTACCTCAGGTTATGTGTTTACTTTGGGAGGTGGAGCCATGGTGTGGAGGAGTATCAAGCAAAAATGTATTGCTGATTCCACCATGGAAGACGAGTATATGGCAGCCTACGGAGGCAGCCAAAGAAGCGGTTTGGCTCAGAAAGTGGGAGATTTGTAGCAGCATGGCTTTAAGTCATGTTGATAGTCATGTTGATAGTCATGATGTGTAGCTGATTCTACCATGGAAGACGAGTATATTGCTGATGGTCATGTTGAGGGAATGGGAGTCAGATGTGTAGCAGCATGGCTTTAAGTATAAGTGGGAGATTTGTAACATTATACTGCAAAACAACGCTTTGAGTATAAGTGGGAGATTGTTAGGGTTATATACTAAAAGCATCACTTTTGTAGTAACCTTATTTCCTTAAATTTCGAATGAGTATATGGGCAAATGTTTGCATATTGTATTTGTTGCAAGTGTTAATGCAAATGTCTGATATTCTATATTGTAGATAATATGGTGTGTGGTGTCACACAGAAGATCATATTATCAGTTTCCTATAGAGTATATAAATATTTCACAACCTAGATGGACTTGGACAATCTATTGGAAAGGTTGTAGTGTAATCTGGTATTGGTCTATCTTGACTATAGGTTTACACTAGTATACTTTGTGTGTATTGAACAGGACCACTTGAGGTTGTTCTCTTTGTACTGACTACATAAGATAACAAACACCTCTGTTATTATGGATGCTTGTGCTCTTAATCCGGATATAATAACAGACATGTATATGTAGTGTGCATTACTTTGACTCATGAAAGAGTGAGATTTATTATGTATCAACAACCTCTATGAATTGGGTAATAACATTGTATGTATGATGGGCTGTTGATTATAAATGGAATCCATGTCCCGATACATCAGGTTGATGATGTCCCCTTAAGGAGCTCATAAGGATTATCATGTAAACCCTGCAGGTGGATTATATTTGACATGACAAATAAAGTTGAGCGGTACTACTTAAGGATAAAAGATGTCGAATCAATATAGTTGTCAGTAACTTAATTTGATCGACGGACATACGATATCTTAACATGGGAAGCCAAACGAGCATATAACAAGAGGAGCCCACAAACATAATTTAGGATTAGGGAGGTAGTGCAACAATAGCTCATTAGTAGACCGAGCTATTGTTAATGGGCCTGGATTGTGTGTTCGTGCTGAACACGGGATATCCAGATCCGTTAGGAGGCCTAACCCTAATTTCTCCTCATGGTCCCTGCCGTAGCCTATATATATCTTCTATTCTCTGGCCACCAGATTACTGATCAAAAATCTGAAGCTTTCTCTAAATTTGTGATTCACGTAAGGAGAGAAAGAGAGGGCTACCAAGGAGAAGAAAAGGTTGGGAGATCATCGCCCACACGACGCCCAACACGAGGAAGGAATACGTGCAGAAGATCTTGGAGACGTTCGCTCGAGATTGCCAAGAATTACTTATCTTTTTTCTGCCGCAGGTATAATTCGTAAACCCTAGTTTTCGCCTATGAAGGGTTAGAACACGTATTAAATCTGTTTAACTTTCTATCGATCAATACGCACCCCAAAGTAAGGGTACTGGAAATCTTCAGTTCTATCAAGATTGTGTCACCAACTTCTCATCAGAAGAGAAGGATGTCTCCAGCAGAGTCGCCATCGTGTTTGCCATTAAATATCAAGCACAAAAAATTACAAATGAATTGAACTTGATTGTAAACTCGCTTGTACAAGAGAAAGCCTAGAAAGAAATCCTAGGAAATAATCTAAGTACAATTGTTTAGTTTTGATTCTAGGGGGTGACGATAGAGGCTCGAGAAAGTGTATCAACTTTGCCTTACTCCTTGGACTATCTGACACGGTCCTCGCTCTTTGAAGAAATTGCCCTTCGTAGGTTGCCAGCCTCTTGCATGGGTGTGGTACCCTACTATTTATAGTGATAGATATCTTGAACTGCATGATGGTCACGTGGCCACATGGCTACCGCAGCACACAAAGATCTGCTCCTTGGCCTCCAGCTGGTGACTTGTTGAGATATTGTTGCAGCAAAGATGGGTGGTTGAGACTTGGTCAGCCTGCCACGTGTCCCATCACAAGATAGGATCAATCTGCTTGAGTCATTTTGAGAAGCATAGGCCTTTCAGTGTTCGGCCATGCCGGGCTGCATAAAACTCATGCGGCAGTCTCCCTTAATCCGCATGTACCTTACGGACTTTTAAGTCGCATAGGTTCTATATTTTGGGCCGCATAAAGTTCATACGGCTCAGATTGTAGTTTACGCTTGGCCGCATGAAGCAAATAGATTGAGCGCGATAAGGTTCATGCGGCTCGGGTCGTAGTCCTTTTGGCCGCATGGCCATGTCCAGTCTGGTGACATAACGTTTTGTCTGATCACGTCTTATCTTCTTTTTGTCACAGTGTCAGAGTTGTCAGAGCTGTCAAAGCTATCATTTTTGCCAATTTTGACAGAGTTTTGTCAGCTTTACCAGAAGGGTTGATCAGCTTGGCTGCATAAGTAACTATTCTTTCTGCGGCTCAAATATCAGTCTGGTGAAGATGGGCCGCAGAGGGCATGCTGAGTCTGTCATGCGGCTCTTCTTCATGCGGGTCAATCTGTTCCAGAGTACTCATGCGGTCAGTTGTGATCTGTATGAACCCTATATTTTTCATGCTTCTACTCTCAAATTAGCCTATAAATATTTTTCTAGATAAATACATATATTTTCTAATAGGATTCCTAATTTGGTTTATATATATATATATATATATATATATATATATATATGTGTGTGTGTGTGTGTGTGTGTGTGTGTGTGTGTGTGTGTGTGTGTGTGTGTGTGTGTGTGTTTTAACAAAACTATTCCACTTTATTCATAAAAGGCGCAAAATGACGAAGCCTTTACAAGGGACACCTCCGAGAGGAGGGGAAGTCAGAAGGAAAAGAAATTATACAACAAAACACGGTCGAGTTCCTTGCAACATCAAGAAAGTATCGACGCCCAAAAAGCCTGGAAACCGTGGTTACAAACCTTGCTAACTTTGTATACTTGACGAAGGGATTCGCGGATGAGCTGATCGGACGAAAATTGATGGCCTTCGTATCTAGCTTTGTTCATGTTCTTCCATGTGACCAACGTGATAGCGGCCGTGATGATCTGATGTCCATGGAAAGCATTGCCCTATTGGACCAGGAGATCGTTGAAGCCCCTTCCACACAATGGTTGACTGAATCTTCGAGATAGGGAGTCCCAAGCCTTGGCCGCAAGATCTCCGTGATGGAGGACGTGCTCTTCCGTTTCCTGTTGTCTCTCCCTGCAGTAGTGGTAAACTGAAGCCAAACTGAAGTCGATGTTGTTGAGGTTGTCGTCGGTGGGGAGTTTCCGTCTAATGGCCCTCCATATGAGAAAAGACCATTTTTGGGAATGCAGTTGTTCCAGAAGAGACCTAAATTTGGGGAAGGAGTACCTGGGCCGCAGGCTAGGCGTCTGGCGAAGGCCGTTGAAAATGCGTTGTTGGCGGTAATAGACCAAAGCGGGCTGTTTAGAATGTCTGAGATCTTCGTAGTGTGAAGTTGTGTCTCTCTACCCGTACCAATCCAGTCCCGTACCTTAGTCCAGTTCCAATCGCCCGTAATGTCCCAAATCTCCCTGATCTTGCTGTGGACTGGGGTGGCCAGTTGGCGGAGAAGAAGATCCTCTCCAGTCCACCGCTCGAAGAAAAGATAGGAATCGTCTAAGCCCAGCTGGAGATGGATAACTAGTTCGGACAAGCTACGACCATGCAGGATGCGACACCATGCTGCGGAGGATCGACAGTTGGAGGTCGCATTGGACGGGTGAGTGTGTTTAAAATATCTGGCCTTCATGAAGCGAGTCCAAAGATTCCAGCCAACCCGGAGTTTCTACCACAGCTTCATGGAGAATGCGTCAAGGATGTGTGCCAGCCGATCGAAACCAAGGCCGCCATCTTCCGTAGATTTAGCCATGGTGTTCCAGCTGGCCCAATGGTGCTTGTCCTTGCCTTCGTTGTGTCCCCAGAAGAAGTTGGAGAAGAGGTGCTCGATGGTAGTTAAAACTTTTTTGGGTGGGGAGAAAGCCGCTAGGGTGTAAACGGGAATGGATGTAAGGACATGTTTGATCAAAATCATCTTGCCCCCTGGAGATAGCGTAGCGTTATGCCACCTTTCGAGTTTTCTTCTGATTTTACTCACCAGACTCTCGAAAATACTAGCGGTGGACCTTCCGTACACCAATAGACAACCGAGGTAGGTGAACAGAGGGTAAGCGACAGCAAAAGATGTGATATTGGAGAGAGTGGCAGTGTGACCTCGCTTGGACTTGTGGTGGACGTATATCACACTTTTGTTAGGGTTGACCCGTTGATCGAAGCATGATGTATACCTTTGCAGTGTGTTGTGGATAGCTTGCACGGATCCGACGTCTCCGGATGAGAAGATGAGAATATCGTCCGCATAAGCAAGGTGGGTGATGATCGGACAGCCGCTAGTAGTGTGGAAGTGGTGAAAGTTCGTTCTTGTAGCCAACTTGTTCAGGTTTCTGCTGAGGGCTTTTGCTTCAATGATGAAGATGGTGGATGATAGGGGGTCTCCTTGCCTGACGCCGCGGCTGGCTTTGAAAAAACCTTCGGGTTGCCCATTGATCACCGTGGAGAACCAGGAATTGCTTATCGATCGCCAAACAATGTTGGTCCAACTTTAGAGAAACCAAAGGCTCTGAAGACCCAAATTATGAATTGCCAGTCGAGTCTGTCGTAGGCCTTTTCTATATCCAGCTTAATAGCTATGTTCCCACCTCTAGCTGGAAGCTTCATGTACGTAACCAACTCATGGGCAAGCATGATGTTATCCTGGATGTTCCTACCCCGTACGAAGCCGCTCTACTCTTCAGATATAATTTTGGGAAGGAAATCTGTCATCCGAGTAACAATAATCTTGGATATGATTTTATTGGTAAACGTACAAAGGCTGATCGGTCGGAAGTCTTCGAATGTTTCTAGATTCTTCTACTTGGGAATGAGGATCAAGTTAGCACATGAAATAGATCTAGGATACCTGATGCCTTGAAAGAAGGCAATAGTCGCCTCAAGAAGATCAGCTTTGATGATGTTCCAGCATGTGCGGAAGAAGTTTCCCGTAAACCCATTCGGTCCAGGGGCGCTATGCTCGTTGAGGGCCCAAATCGCTTCCTTGATCTCATGTTCGGTAGGGAGGGCTTCTAGTCATATGTTGTCATTATCTTTGACGAGGTGTGGGATCTCCGCGAGGAGTTCTGCATCTCTGGTAATTGTGTCCTTGGCGAATAATCGAGAATAGAAGCTGGAAGCTGCCAATTGGATGCTCCGCGGGTCCATCAGGATGTTTCCATTATCGTCGGTAATCTGGTGTAGGGCAAGCTTCTGCCTGCGGCCCTTGACACAGGAGTGGAAGAATTTGGAGTTTTTGTCGCCCTCGTTGTCCCAAGTGAGTATGGCTTTCTGTTTCCAAAATTCTGTTTCGATCCGCAGACGGAATTTAAGAAGGGCTCTGGTGAAGTTTAAAGCAGATCTGGCTTCAGGGGATCTGTTGGCCGCGAATATAGCTTCAGCTCTGGTCACATCGTCTTTCGCTTCTCTCACCGCCTGGAAAATGTCCCCATATTCTTGTTTACTCCAAGTCGTGAGGGCTTTCCTGGTGTCTTTGAGCTTGTCGACTATGCGAACGAGGGGGTCGAGGGAGTCAACGCTGCTCCAGGTGTCGCTAACGATGTTTCTAAAGTGCAGATGTTTGCTCCATAAATTGAGGAAGCAGAAGTTCTTCCTCTTCTGGTTCGATTTTTTGTTGATCTCTATGAGTAGGGAAGAGTGGTCTGATTCAGTGGAGTTGAGGTGCGAGAGGTTGGTGATAGTATCCAAATCATTCTACGAAGAGTTGACAAGGGCGCAGTCCAGACGGGAGTATTACCTGTGGGAGCCCTCTTACATGTTGCACCAGGTGAAAGTGCTTCCGCTGAACTGGAGGGAGGATAGGTGGGCATTGAAGATGAAGGTGTTAAAGTCAAGCAGGGGGGCGGCCGCCAGATTTCTCTTCCCGGCAAGTGACTACGTTGAAGTCCCCGATGCAGATCCAGGGTTTGTTACTGGGGTTGAGCTGAAGCAGTTCTTTCCAGAGGTTTCTTCGTTCAGGAATCTCGCAACTGTCCTGAATTGCAGACAGAAGCGAACGGGTCCTGAGAATAGGTTGATCCACCCAGCAAGTGTGGGACTGGGCCGAGTCGTGGATCATTTCCAATTTTACATCGTTGGAGAAGAGGATCCAAATGTCATAGCAGCTAACTATCGCCTGATGAAATCTGAGCTGAAGCTTAATAGATTTAAGTTTGTTGGAGGGAATTTTGGGTTCGATGATCACCAACATGTCAGTTTTGTGAGTTTTCTTGAGACTGATTAATCTTCTCATGGTTAGTTTGTTAGAAAGACCTCTGACATTACAGGATAGGATGTTAAGCATTGAGGTTACTTTTTTATGGGAGTTTGTTGAGCTTCATGATCGACCTGGTGGTCCGACCAGCTGTCTCCTTACTTATGTCTATGAGTTGAGTTTTGGGTTTGGGTGAGGGCTTTTCGGTTCTCTTTCTGGCGGTTAAAATGGCCTCATCCGAGGTGAGAGTGTGGGTCTCTCCCGCCGTGTCAATCGAGACACTCAGGGTGCTACCGGTGGAGAGGATACCGATGTCAAGAACTTATTGAGCTCTGTCAACCGATGCTTGACCCAGGATGGTTAAGGAGTCCGCTCTGAAGCTGTTTTACAGGATGACTTGTTCTAGGTTGGTTAAGGGGTCTGTGTTGATGTTGTCTACCAGACTGGAAGTGGAGGGAGTGAATGGGGAGGTGGCAATCCTCGCGAGTTGAGGGTTCTCCTCCGTGAACTAGGTTGTGGTTGTCTCTTCTAAGGCGTTAGCTGCTTTGCCACTGCAGATGGGTTCAACTTGGATGTCGCCTTTGGATGGGGGTTCGCTATCTTGGACCTCTTCTTCTGAAGTTGAGGCAAGGCTGTCATATTTGTTGGTTAGGGAGATGGCTAGGGGGTTGGATGGGCCGACTGTTTGGATTGGAGGGGTGTTATCTTGGGGTTTGTTGTGGTCGGGGCTGTCTTCGAATATGATATGGGAGTTGGGTTGAGCAGGTGGTGGTGATTGGTGGGGTTTGTTGGTCGGTTTATCAGGGGCCGACTTATGACCGCCTCTCCTTTTGAGCTCTGAGGGAGCATGATAGCAGTGCTTTAAGGAATGACCGCGGATACGATAATGCTTGCAATAGATGATATTGTTGTCGTAGATAATTCGTTGCAAAAGGATCTTGTTGTCAAGCGATATTTGGATATGGTTTGGTAGGTCTTTCGAGATGTCTGGTTCCATGCAAATCTTGGCGTAGTTCCCCTTGGAGAGGTTGCGCGTCTCTGCTGCTAACGCCATGAACATTCCAAAGGAGCTGGCTATCTTTTTGAACGCTGCGGGGGTAAAACAAATGAGGGGCAAGTTCGGGAAGGTGACCCAAGCGGAGATGGTCATCGAGTCTTTATGAGGATTGAAGTTCGGGGTCCATTTAACGATTTCCATGGACAGGCCATCAATATTACCTGTGCCTCTGGCCCACACATTAGTGTGGTCGCTAGGCGAGGAGAGGTGGAGGAAAAGGTGCCTTGGATCCATGGGGGTGACTTGGTACTCAGACTTGAGGCCCCATCTCGCAATCACTTCTTGGACTCTGGACAGCTTTGGGCATCCGCTCAAGAACTTGAGGACTAAGGTGAAGGGGAACAAAGTAGCTTGGGACGAGATCTCAGAAAAGGAGAAAGGCACGACGATTCCTGGTACTTCAAATCCAGGCGCTTCAGGGGAACGTACGAAAACGATCTCTGGCAGCTCAATGACGGGTAAATCCAGGAGTTTCTTGAAAGAGCGGTCAGGGCGGAGCATATCGGCGTAGGACGGGGCGGGAGGGGTAGATTGGAGGGGGCAGGGAGGATGGGGAAGGGGGGAGGGGGTGGAGGGGATAGGGGGAAGGGGGAGGGCGTATGGTTGAGGAGGAGGGGTAATACGAGAGGGTAGGGAGGCTGGATCATGGGGGAGTGAAAGGGGGTGGAAGGCTGGGACCCGAAGGACTGCGGGGATGGGGGGCGGAAGCAGGTGTGCCATGGCAAGGAGGTCGTCAGAAAAGGAGCGGGGCACCATCGGAGGAGAAAGGGGCCCGGTGGAAGCATGAGAGGTCGCATGAGGATCTGAAGAGGCCGTAGCAAGAGGATCCGAGGGGGCTGCAGGAGAGGTGGCCGCAAGGGAGGAGGAGGTGGCCGCATGGGAGGAGGTGGCCGCATGAGATGAGGCCGCATGAGAGGAGGTGGCCATATGAGAGGATGCCGTATGGGAGGAGGTGGCCGCATAGGAGAAGGTGGCCGCATAGGAGGAGGTGGTCGTATGAGAGGCCGCATGAGAGGAGGTGGCCGCATGGAAGGAGGTGTCCGCGTGAGAGGTGGCCATATGAGAGGGGACGGCCGCATGGGAGGAGGTGGCCGCATGGGAGGCCGCTAGAGAGGTAGCTGCATAAGCTTCGGCAGGACGCGAAGAAGCCGCAAAGACCATCACGGGAGGATAAAGGGAGGAAGTGGGCCGCATAGGCCACAGGCGGGGAAGAGCTGGACGCATAAGAAAGCTCTGACCGAGGAAAGGCTGCGGGAGGGAGAAAGCCCGCATAAGCCTCCCCATAGAGGGGGGAGGCCGCATAAGCCTCCTCAAAAAGGGTGGAGTCCGCATACGCGACCTTGGGACTGGGGCCTCCATCGAGGAGAGAAGACCCTGTCACGGGGGCGCTGACAACCATAGAGGAGATGGGACAACTGCTGCTAGGTACAGACGCCCGGCTCGAGGAAGGGGCTGCAAAATTTAAAAATTAAAAATCGGACGGGGCACCAGCACCTGAGCCGACCGAGCGCTGACTCCAAGAAGCCCTCAAAGAAGCCCGGCGAGGGGGAGGAATCCAGAACCTAGTTACAGAAGCCAGGCGAGGGGGGAGGAATAAGCCGTAAAGATCGGCGAGGGGGGAGGAATCCAGAACCTGGTTACAGAAGCCATGCGAGACTCCAAGAAGCCCGGCGGCCAACGAAGAGGGACGCAGGGGGAAAGGGGAATGAGGGAAGGAGGGGGCTCCGATGAGCTGAGGGGGTAGCGGGTGGGGAAGAGATGATGGGAGAGGCTGAGGCGGCGGCGGAAGGAGAGGTTGGGGGGAGGAGAGGGAGGAGGGCGGGGGGGGGGGAGGCCGACAAGGGCCAAAGAATCAGGCGGCCAAGTCGGGGGAAACATGGACGCTGAGGGCGAACATGGAGGGGGAGGAGTGGGGCAGAGGACCAGCTCCCTCTTCGACTGCGGTGGGGGGACGGCCGAGAGGGGGGCTGATCCCTCTGAGGGGGAGGACGAGCGGGAGGGACGAGCATGAGAGGAAGCTCGCGGAGGAAGACATTATTATTATTATTATTATTATTATTATTATTATTTTTTTTATTATTATTATTATTATTATCTATATATATATATATATATATATATATATATATATATATATATATATATATATATATATATATATATATATATATATATGAAGCGGATCAAAAGCCCCCTTAGAAAACCCCCTAAAAACCCCCTCACTATCAGCCGTCCATTTAATGTTAATATTAATGTTAATATTAATGTTAATGTTAATATTAATGTTAATATTAATGTTAATATTAATGTTAAATACTAAAATTAACATTAAACTTAACATTAAAATTAATATTAACATTAATATTGACATTAACATTAACATTAATATAAAAATAAAAATAAATTTTAATATTAATATTAATATTAATATTAACATTAATAATAACATTAACATTAATATTAACATTAATATTAACATTAAATGGACGGCTGAGAGTGAGGGGGTTTTTAGGTGGTTTTCTAAGGGGGGCTTTTGATCCGCTCCCAAATATATATATATATATATATATATATATATATATATATATATATATATATATATATATATATATATATATACTTTCTAAAACCATGTCTTATTTTGACTAATAAAATTCATATTTCCCATTTCTATTAGGAATGGATTTATATATAATTATTTGTAGTTTTGAGCAAATATGCATATGTATTTGAGCCTTAAATATTTAACTAGATTTATTGGGATTAGTATTGGCCTTATATCTTTCTTAATATTAAATAGTTTTTCATTGTTAACTATTATTAGTATTGTTGATATTTTTTATGGATCTTTTTATGGATCTTTTAGTATTGTTGATATTTTTATGGATCTTTTAGCTTTAAAATATATATATATATATATATATATATATATATATATATATATATATATATATATATATATATATATATATATATATATATATATATATATAACTACTGTTAACATATTTGTGACATAATTGGTATTGAGCTTACATGTAGCTTCAATTTGGGCTAATACACATATTATTATTTTGGTACTTAAATATAGATTGACCTAGAAAGTGTATTTTGACAAATTAAGTATGTTAGCCATAAAATAATATTCTAGAATTTGAAGCATTAATCTAAAAGTATTTTTGACTACTAATAAATAAATAAATATAGTCTTTAAATATTGTAAACAACCTCTAAAATAGCCGTAAAATGTTTTCTAGTAAATTGATATATATAATAATAAATAAAAGTCTAAAGAAAGATTTATAAATGCTTTCTAAACTCAATATTATTTTGAATAGTAACAATAGATATTTTCTTAAAAGCCTCCTTATATAGTTTTCTCGTAAATATTTTCTAAATAATAAATATGTATATGTTTTTAATTAAAAATAACCCTTCATAAATCAAATTCTCTTTACGTTAGATTAATTCTTGATCATAGCTAATCAGATTCATATTTCTTTTGTCTCATTTATATCAACCTTAGTCAACTGGACTAATCTAGACCTAACGGGATTATTGGTTTCACCAGCAAAGGACCCCAGGCAAGTGCACTTTCTGATTGCTTTAAATTCTTATAGTTTTTCAGTACATATCATACATATGCTCTCCTGCTTGTTGACACGTTGGACACACGAGTTAGTATCATGGACCTCTACTCATTATATTCTCGTTTTATCATGCTTGTCGTGTTCGTGACTTGTTCGGGTCCATAAGTACAGGTTGGGAGGGAAAAATCTTAGTAGACGTGTGAACTACCCTTTTTATCTCCCGTGTCTTTCGTGGAGAATAGCAGTCTCACATTACACTTGCGAGATGCCTGATTTACCCCATAGTCGTTCACACGTCGAAACTGATATTTCAAAACATGTAGATAGTTGTCTCATTTATTTATTTTCTCACCATTTGCCATGTCACCATGTTTATATATTCTTTTCTAGTTGACATGCCATGTTTTTTGATTCCTGCTTTCATATTAGTTATACCATGACATCTGTTTACTTCTAGTTTTCTTCCACATATGCTATTTTCATGTTTTGCAAATCCTATTATGTTGCGAATAGCTTTTCAGTCTGTGTGCTTGTTCCATTCCTGACTAAAAACCAATATTTTTTAGGTTAATCGTAGCTTCTCTTAGCATTAGGAGATATGGGTGTACTTGCAGGCCAGACCTAAAGATTAGATAGATGTTGTAGTTATTTTCAATATATGTAAGAACCTTGTACTTTTCTTTAAATATAAATCTTGTAAATGTTGTAATCAATTTAGAAATGTGAATGAGCAGTAAAGTTTATTTTAGAGCATTTATTTATTTCGGGCTAAACAGCGTTCTACCGCCGATACTACGGCGTAGGCTGGCTTGGACACGCACTCGTATTCCGAAAAGCGGGTGTGGGTCGTGACAAATTTTTGTGGTGGCCCATACAAGTCAGTTTTCGTAAATTGTGCGAACTCGTGATAGTACTTAAGTTAGTCATACTATTGCGAGCCTACGACTAGAAAATTCTCATTCATATTAGGATTAAGTTGAATTAGGAGGA
Organism: Iris pallida; assembly: GCA_029216955.1. NCBI lineage: Eukaryota > Viridiplantae > Streptophyta > Magnoliopsida > Asparagales > Iridaceae > Iris > Iris pallida. The sequence goes on from JANAVB010041019.1 coordinate 2,782,616, forward strand.
TGGCTAGGATATGATTCCCTTCTTTAATTTGACTGTTGGGTAGTTAAGAATTGTTAAATAGGCTATGCAATATATGCAAGGATTTATTAAACTTAGATAACTTAAGAGATCCCCATAAATACACTATTGTATTTTGATATGGCGATAGGATCCAAGATGGGTAGACTATTCATTCGGTAACTTAGGCCTCCCTAGAATTTAACTCATAATCTTGATAATGTATTCAAATTATCTTTAAAACAATACCATCGTTGATCGCATCACTTAGTTGCTTCCGTTTGTTTTCCCTAATAGTATGTTTTATTTCCATTTATTGAGTTTGGTCCAAACTCGATTATCCATATATATACTCATTTCGAGTTAATTTTTTAATATGTGTGTGTGTGTGTGTGTGTGTGTGTGTGTGTGTGTGTGTGTGTTTCTCTCAATCTTTGGATATTTATGGAGATATAAATTAAAGTTGTATTCTATAGTCTTCAATCATTTTTTTCTAACCTTGATCGTTGTGTAATTCATTTTCTCCCCTCTAAATCTCATCATCACCTAGTAAAATTCTCATTGCTTAATCATTTTCCATTGGCCATGGATAATTATCTTATCAATGTTTTATTTCCAATCCATTGAGTCTGAGACTAACATGATTCATTATCCATATATCTACTCCGAGTTAGCTACATAAGTTTTCCCCTCGATCTTGGATATAGATAAATAGAAATAAAAGTTTATATTTCTTTTGTCTTTGAACATTTTCTTCCTAATCAATCATTTGATTTTCAAAACTGACACTTTTACTTCAAGGACAGATACGTACACTTCCCTACCATGATCAATTTGTTTAAATTTCTAGCTTTCTCCATCATGGTCAAAACGTTTAAGAATTTTAGAAGCTCCTTTTGATGTTTTATGGATATAGTTGAAAGAATGATCGGTGACTTATGATGGAAAGACAGCAGTGCACTGCCGCCACTTATTTGATTTATGGAGACTGTGGGTTCACTGCAGCCAGCAACGCACTGGTGAGGCATGATCCCTAAGTTAAAGTAATCTCGAGTAAGTATAAATTATCGAATGTTATTAAAACTATATCTTAGTTGCCCTATTTTGACCCTCAAGTTTATGTTAATATTGGTAGAGCCATAGAATATTCGATACAATATCATTTTTGAGTCACGAAACCAAGGTTTACTGCAGCCAGATGTACACTGGCAAGGTATGGATTCTCGGTGAAACAACTTCAGATATGAATACGATTTCGAATACCGTAGAGGCTATATCTTTTATTGACATGTGACTATTGATTTTTATGATCCGCAAAACCTTGCACTCTCACTCCAAACTAAATTGATATGTTACTTCTTATTATCGTGTTATAAATAAAGCCTGTAGTTCTGCCCTTCTTATCTTTCTTTCTTATCTTTCTATTTCAAATCGTCATCTTTTAAACCTACGTTCATTTTCTTCCACTATACTCCTAAACGTATCTAGATTTTGTTCTAACACTTGTACCTAAATGATTATGGATATATAATTAATTCTATCGAAAAGATTTTGATTCGATCACGACTAGACTGCTTTTATCATATTTTGGTCGAGTCCATTCGCATTTTTCTTAGAGATTGATCATGCATAAAACAATTTTGCTTAACTAGTTTACCGTGCCAAAATGATTTCAATTTTGATCATTCCTAAACCAATTTTGATCGTGACCAACTATTTTGACTATAGTCATAGTCGTGCCTATATTTCAAACTAAATTATTGTTAATGTTTATATTTCTATCCCAACTTTCATGCTCATGCCAAATTTTAACCATGCTCGGATGACTTGCATGATTAGCCTTGACCATAACCACATCCTACTTGTTTTCACGTGATTTTAAACCTTGTCTAACTTTTGAGCGTTGATCATGCTTACATGATTTCAATTAGTGGTTAATCGTTCCTAACGATTTCTTCTTCTTCTTGTTTAGCTAATCATATTTCAATTATATCCTTGACCACTGTGACTCGGCCCTTTTAATCGTGCCATGAGGTATCTTTCTTAAAGTTTGATTCTATCCATGATCTAACTCATTTTGATCATTAATCATATCCTTTCTCGATTATATCCTTAGTCATACCTAATCGTGCCCTTCAAAATTTCAAAAAAAAATTTTAAGGTGGGTAGAGTCTCGATTGATGATTTGTCCTTGAGATTAATATTAGCTTTTGTATCAAATTTTGGAGAACATGTTGGAGCATTTTAGGATTCAAGACCATAGCCTAAGGTTCCAACACCAAGCCATACCTATTTATCCCTTCCATTTCCATCCTAGTTGATTCAATGTTCTTATTAAGGAATTTCTTTTCTTTTTTTTTTTCTTTTCATCTATTCAATCAACATTTTCTTCGCACTAATTTTTCTATATTTTCACCAATCCACCAAGTCCGTCTATCCTCGAACTCCTTAAATTCGAGGACGAATTTATTTCTAAGATGGGTAGATTTGTAACTTCTCTTCCCAAAATTTTCAAATTTTTTATTTATTTGCTTATTCTACTTTTAATATCTTGAAATAAATCATTTTGAAACGTATAAGCGTTATTTCCTACTTTCTTATCATTTCAAAATTTTAGTTTTAAATAAATAGTTTGAAACTACTAAATTATGGTAATAAAAATATTTAGTCTTTTGTTAATATACATCAGAAGGATGTTATCATTATTTTGGACTTTCAAAACCATTGGCTTCGAAGGTGACTTAGAAGGAATAAGTAAGACTTTCGTCAAATTATTTTGATATATTTTAAACGATTTTGCCAAATGTCAAATACTATTAAATTTTACTTTGATAATACTAGATATATTTTTCAAATCATTACCATAAATCCATTATTGGATTAGTATTACAATCTATATGACTTAAGTTAATAGATATATCAAATATATTTTTAAAATATTATTTATATGATTTCGAAAAAATTTAATTGTTTATTTGATCTCAATTAAATATGGTCATTATTGGCTTTGATTAGATTAAGTTGTTTTAAATGTTTATTTGATTTTAAATAAAGAGAATGCTTATCTAATTGGAATTTTGATCCTAATCTAATTTAGGAGTTGTTTGTCAAGCTTCTCCTACTTAAAGAGAGTCTCTTGTTTTCTTTTCCCATAAACCAAAAATTCCAACAAGATAGTCAAGAATCCATCCCCACATTTTCCTCCAAATAACCATTCCCATCACGTGTCCGCCGCACTCCCCGCCTCTCCGGCCAAACGTTCAACTGATTCCCAAACTGCCACGACTATCAACCAAGTCACCACTCCAAATCACCACCACCAGCAACCAAACACAGCCACCATCAATCACGACCGTGTCCGAAATTGTGTGTCCGTGTCCAATCCATCTTATTCTACCATTATAATCCAATTATTGTGTCCATGTCGACAGGCCGACACGGACGTCCCAACATCCACCCCCAACCGCCAGCAAAACCAGCCATCGTCCTACCGCACCAAAATCACTACTACCCCCATCAGTATCATCCCGACCGACTCCCCTGCCACCCGCATAAGACTGCCGCCACGACAAGCCTCACCACGACATCCGGGCGCTGCCATAACCGCAAAAACCACCTCAACCATCAAGCCACCACCAACGACAAAACCACCACCCAGGAAAAACCCACACATTACTCACCTGACCGCCGCCCTCTCGGAGTTTCCTCGTCGCCGCCGCGCGCCGTGCTACCCCTACGACCGAGCCGCTGGCCGAATCAACGCCAGCGGCTGACCTCACCTGGACTCTCCGACTTTCAGCCCGCGTCCCTGCGAGCCGCAGCGTCAACAGCACCTCGCCACCCTACGCTGCCTCAGCCGAACCCACCGTGGAGTCCTCCCCGGTCACGGCACTATGCTCGTGCCGCCCGCGTAGTCGCGCCGCCACGGTGATGCCCTGTGCTCTGTCTCGTCGAGAGGGATGAAGAACTTTTGTGAGCCTCCTCCTTTCTCTCGCTCCCTCTCTCCTTCTTCCACATCTGATGGTGATGATGAGGAGAAGTTGGTCTCATTTATGACTCTCTCCCTCTCTTTCTCATTTAGTAATGGAAATGACTAGTACCATAAATGTCTGATCATTTTTTTTGTTTTTATTATAAGTGTCCGTAGGGAAAGAGGAATTATTTTATTAATACTTTGTGTAAATATCAGTATAGGCATTAATTTGTATACATTTAGTATTGTAGTATGTTAGGGGTTTTAAAAGAGAACAGAGCAATTTTATAACTCCAAGTAGTTGAGTCAAAGATTGATTTTAATGGATTTAGTTGGATTTTGGGTTTCCTAATGGGCTATAATAATTGGGCTTTGTATATAGTTAGTCTTTCTAATTAGTTTATGCATGCAATGATATCTCAAATTTGCCTATAAATGTTTTTCTAGATAAATACATATATATTCTAATAGGATTCCTAATTTGGTTTATATATATATATATATATATATATATATATATATATATATATATATATATATATATATATATATACCTTCTAAAACCATGTCTTATTTTGACTAATAAAATTGATATTTCCCTTTTCTATTAGGAATGGATTTGTATGTAAGTATTAGTAGTTTTGAGCAAATATGCATATGTATTAGGGCCTTAAATATTTAACTAGATTTATTTGGCTTAGTATTGGCCTTATATCTTTCTTAATATTAAATAGTTTTTTCACTATTGACTATTATTAGTATGGTTGATATTTTTACGGATCATTTAGCACTAAACATTATTGTTTTATATATGTATAACTACTGTTAACATATTTGTGACATAATTGGTATTGGGCTTACATGTAGCTTCAATTTGGGCTAATATACATATTATTATTTTGGTACTTAAAATATAGATTAAACTAGAAAGTGCATTTTGACCAATTAAGGATGTTAGCCATAAAATAATATTCTAGAATTTGAAGTATTAATCTAAAAGTATTTTTGACTACTAATAAATAAATAAATATAGTCTTTAAATATTATAAACAATCTCTAAAATAGCCACAAAATATTTTCTAGTAAATTGATATATATAATAATAAATAAAAGTCTAAAGAAAGATTTATAAATGCTTTTTAAACTCAATATTATTTTGAATAGTAACAATGGATATTTTCTTAAAAGCCTTCTTATAAAGTTTTCTTATATATATATATATATATATATATATATATATATATATATATATATATATATATATATATATATATATATATATATTAAATTAAAAATAACCCTTTCCAAATCAAATTCTCTTTAGGTTAGATTAATTCTTGATCGTAGCTAATCAGATTCTATTTCTTTTGCCTCATTTATATCAACCTTAGTCAACTGGACTAATCTGGACCTAATGGGATTATTGGTTTCACCAGCAAAAGACCCCAGGCAAGTGCACTTTCTGATTGCATTCAATTCTGATAGTTTTTCAGTACATATCATATATATGCTCTCTTGCTTGTTGACCAGCTGGACACACGAGTTAGTATCATGGCACTCTACTCTTTATACTCTTATTTTATCATGCTTGTCGTGTTCGTGACTTGTTCGGGTCCATGAGTACAGGTTGGGAGGGGAAATATCTTAGTAGACGTGTGAACTACCCTTTCTATCTCCTATGTCTTTCGTGGAGAATAGCAGTCGCACATTTATATGTGTGGGGTGCCTGATTTACCTCCTAGCCATTCACACGTCGAAACTGATATTTCAAAACACGTAGATAGTTGTCTCATTTATTTATTTTCTGATCACCACCTGCCATGTCACCATGTTTATATATTTTTTTCTAGTTGACATGCCATGTTCTATGATTCCTGCTTTCATACTAGTTATACCATGACATCTGTTTACATCTAGTTTTCTTCCACATATGTTATTTTCATTTATTACAAATCCTATTATGTTGCGAATAGATTTTTGGCCTGTGTGCTTGTTCCATTCCTGACTGAAAACCAACATTTTTCAGGTTAGCCGTGGCTTCTCTTAGCAGTGGGAGATACGGGTGTACTTGCAAGCCAGACCTAGAGATTAGATAGTTGTTGTAGTCATTTTCAATATATGTAAGAACCTTATACTTTTTTTTGAATATAAATCTTGTAAATGTTGTAATCAATTTAGAAATGTGAATGAGCAGTAAAATTTATTTTTGAGCATTTATTTATTTCGGGCTAGACAACGTTCTACCGTCGACACTGCAACGTAGGCTGGATTGGACACGCACTCGTATCCCGAAAAGCGGGTACGGGTCATAAAAGTCATCTTCGAAGCATAGTCCACTCGTCGCCTGAAAGCACAGAGGCTCCATTGTCTCCAGAAGAACGGTCTACTCGTCGCCCCAGAAGTGCAGCAGTACTCAGACCTCGCCAGAGCGCAGGAAGCATGGTTCCACCCAGTTGGTTTGCTTAAACCGACTCTCTTAAAGATAGGATTGGGGTTAATCATGATTGATATCTTATCAAATTGATTTAAATCTTTGACGGGGATCAATCAGAATCCAAATTTGAGATAACATCCCAAGATTTACTCGGCTGCATCCGAACAAGCAAATCGGCACACGCCACATGTCTTCTCCTTCGATTATTTAACCACCAGAGATCTCGATTGAGGGGAATCTCAATGTCTACTATGTGTCATCACCGTAGAATGCCGTACCGTACAATGACGACAGATTCATTCATATCTCAAAATCCTAATACGCATCGCATATGTGCTCTCTTCCCCTATAAATAGAAGGAGTTTTCCTTCAACAAAAGAGGAAAGACAACCGAACATCAAATCTCCAACTCCAGGCATCCTCTTGATCGACAACCCTAGAGTTCCATCAAAGGCATCAAAAACTCAGAACAAGTTCAACCCGTTGTCAGATGATCAACAGAGTAAAGGAGCCGCAGTATTGCTCGATCTCCACCGTCATACTTTTCCAGAAAATCTTTCCCTTGTACTTAGAATATCCTGTTTAGGACTTCCTTGTCTGTACATAGGTCTTTTTACGTTCAATAAACAAAAAGTTCGTTCAACATTTTGTGATATTGAGTTTATGAGTAGCAATCTGAGGATCTAACCTCGACATATCTTCATAGCTCTAGGTGAACACATCAATATATTCTCTAATGAGCTGGATCAAGTCTTGTTTGTGCATCTCATGAAGACTTTTGCTGATAAAGATTGGCCTTGGAGAAGCTTCGTCTTCGATGTTGATTTAGATTAACTCGTCCTTAGTGGGTGGTTCACGTTGTTCGAAGCGAAGCTCCCATTGAGTATCCATCTGTTGTGCCCAAGGCTCTTCCTCATAAGCTTCAGTAAAGTCATCATTATCATTATCTTCTGTGAATTCAGTTGTCACCATATTGAAAGATAGAGTCAGTTGAAGAACTTCCCCTATGCTGGTTTCTGAGTCCCATGAAGAAGAATCGAAAGAGTAAGATCGTATTTCTTCGTCTGATTCAGATCTATCTGGGGTTGTGTTCAGCGTCATGTAGCTTAATCCATGTATGGTATTGTTGTAGTATTATGATCACTTTTCTTTCGGAGCAGGTATTCGAATAAGAGTATGTCTACATTTACCTCCATTCAATCTAGACCCAAAATTGTAACCATTTTTGAATAATATTTTTGGATTGCTGACTATAACGACGTATTTGTATTCTTCTACGATCGTCATTTTCATAATCACTATTGGAAATAGTTCTTTGGTTATGTTCTCTGTCGAAGAGGATTTGATGCTCATCATCATTTCGCAGAGGAACTACTAAGAATGAATTCTGTATTGGTTCGTACTCTGTCTCATCTTCAAATGTTGAATTGCTCCTAAGCTGAGAGGTTGAAATTGTCCAAAATTTCTAAGTAATGATGTGCATAATAGTTGACATCAATATACTGTGAAGGAGATAGTATGTTATTGATATTTTCAATCTCAACTGTTATAGCAGCATTTGTAACCTTGGCTGGAGACACCATCAGGTCAATAACAAGAGGAGGAGAAGAAGAAGGAGTAGGTTTGTTACGACAAAGGTCGATAACAAGATGCTCAGAAGAGGAGAGCTCCCTTTGCTCCACTTTTTTCAGTAGGAGGAGCTAGAGTGATAGTCAGCATTTACGAGGATGAAGGTTGAGAGCAAGTATCCTTTTACTAGAATCACCAAGACGTCGTTCAAGTTATCTTTTTGGTATTCTTTAGTGTCCATGGCCAACACGACCATCATGTACTCTTCTTTGTACATTCTGGAATCGGTATAATAGGCCTCCACACCTCGAAAAGGATTGAGGTCAGATATTTCTGTCACAACCACAATCGTTAATAGGACTTTTTTGTTAATTTATATTATTTATATTGCTTAAATATTTATTTAGATTAAATATGTGAAGGTTTCATTTATTGTTAGTTAGCCTATTAATTGAAACTTGAATTATGGACCCAATTAGACTAGACAAGATCATTTGAGCCTACAACCTAGGATGAGCACAACTAGCCTCATTTAAGTCATGTTAAGCCTAGTTTAGACTAAAAATTAATCCCACACTTAGAGCACAACTAACCCTTCATTTAGGAAAGTGTTCATGACAACTTGAAAGGGCAAAATAGACTTGTTAGAACGGGTTTTAGGGCTACATGCATGGCTGGTAATAAAGAGCATTTACACCATCTTCTTCATCCTTTATAAGCCTCCACAAACCCTAAAAGAAATCATCTTCAAGACCTTTCCATTTCCATTCAATCCCACCATCAAAACTCCTCCAAAAACCTTTCTGAAACTTCACCCTACAAGGCTAGAAGCTTGGAGACCAAGGAACTTGTGGGAAGGAGTCCAAAGGAGGGAGAGATTGTCTCAAACTTGACACAAGAGTATCCTTAGAAGGCTTCATTGGCAAAACCACCACCCAATAGGAAAAACCCTTGTTATTTTGATAGTTTGAGCTCCATCTTCATGTATGACACATGTAGGAACACTCACATTGGATAGGGGTACCCATGGGGAGATGAGCAAGGTTCTAAATCTTATTTTTGTGTATTTTATTTGGGATTTTTGTGCCATCCTTGGAGAAATCTGAGGAGAGCCCACCAAGTGTTTGTCAAAATGACAAAGTGGTCATATTGGTCTTGATTTTCAGTTTTGAGCATAGGGTTAGCTTGGTTTTTCATTAAGTAGGCATCCTAAGTAATTTCTAAGTTTATTCACCAAGTATATACATATATATACATGTATCATAATTGTGATATCTATATATGTATATGGGTATTGAGTTTGGGACACTGTTTTGAGTGTTCTATGATTTGTGTTTTGTTCAGATTAGTGTATGGGTATCATGGTCAGTAAGGGCTTGTTATTCACTGTCAAGCAAACTGTGGAAGTGTGTGTGTTGCTTAGATTGTTAGAGTGCAGTAAGAGGGGGGATTTGGCACTGTCTTGATCCAGTAAGAAGCAAGGGATTACTTTCCTGTTCTAAGAGAACAGTCCAGGTATGTGGGTGAGTTCAATTTAGAATTGTTTGGAGTATCAATGCAGTGGGGGTCAGACAGGAACCATAGAGAGTTCATGTTAGTGTATCAGTCGAGTGCCTTGCGTTCAGCAAGTGTGAGTAGTTGGAGAGTGTCTGTGTCAAGTCTAGTTTCTGTAAGTGTTTGTATTTAGTGCTTCCTTTCATGTGGATATCGGAGTTAAGAACTGTCAATGATAGTATAGGCAATGGCATAGGCTATTTAGCCATAGCAGTGGTCCTTGCCCTTATGTCGAGCAGATGGTCTGCTGTAAGCAACAGACGGGGTTGGCCATTTGGCCACTTGGCCATCTAGCCTATGTGGATGACTGTAAGAGTGTATGAGTGTTTAGAGGGATCATGAATTAGTTAGAATCAGATTTGAGTAAGTTAGTATCAGTGTCTTAAGCTAGTGTCTTGAGTTAGGGAGTGGTTTGTGTGCGTTAGATAGTTAGTGTCCCTAGTGTCAGTTAGTTCAGTGAGAGTGTCACGATCCGCTACCCAAATTGTTGGGCCGGACCGAGTCATGTCCAGCCTATGCTTGAGATAAAGCGTAGTAAGCTGTTCTAAAGATAACAAGATAAGACTAAAATGTGCTAACAGTTCTATATGTAATAAAGAGTCATGAATGTCCCAAACACAAAAGTCATCTCGTATAATAGTAAGTTCCAAGTACAAGTCCAAAATGTAAAGCTGGATACAGGTCCAGACACAAAATACATAGTCTAACAATATGACTACTCTCGGTACTCCGAGCAACTACGCAAACTAGACGAGTTTCCCCGCAGGTACATCCTCGTAAGATAAAGCCTGGTCCTCGTCAGCAACTCCATAATAGGAATCACAAAGCAACTCCTCCTCAGTAAGAATACCTACAACGTTATCCTGTCAGGACGGGAGCAAGTACTGATTCTAGCAAACTAAATATACGAAACATGAAATGAACAGGAATTTAATAAACTGGAATCATGGCACATCATAATCTATCATGGCAAGGACACATATGTCATAGAGACAGATGTATATATAATGTTTAAAACTGTAGCAGGCACGTGATCGTCAATAGGTGTACAATGTACAGGGACACATAATGAAATATACTTTCGTATAAGTGATACGGTGATAGATGTACATACGTACAAATCCGTTTGGAGATAAAGCCTGTGGTGCAGTATTCAGATAAAATGAAACTTTGCTCGGTAAATACATACGGAGAAGGGGGCATGATCACGTACTCTACTAACAGTTTTTCCATAACCCAGATTCTAATCATGTGAGAGATATATAAAGACTGTCCTAAGCATGGTAGGGACTGAAAATAAATACAACATGTGAAGATTTGACTTGCTACCCCAAGGATCAGCATTTAAGATGGTTGGAATTGCAGTTCATTGTTGTAACAGTATATAAAGTTTATAGAAGTACTTGCCTTTAGTAAAGCAAAGCAGCGATAGATATGCTATAGATGCCTGGTGACTCGTCACTGTAGAAATAATACATAAACTTAGTTTTTATACTAAGTTAAACACTAAGACACTAGTTGTGTTATACGACTTTCTGACTGGGCACCTAGCCAAATGATGACTTTAGCATAGAAGACCAATGTGGGGTGAAACAATACCCAAACTAACTTTCTAGGGTCTTTATACTAGTGCGGGGTGAGGTCCAATACGACTATAACTCAAAACAACACAAAACATTGTAAGTCATAATTATTCAATAAATAAATCAAACTGTATATTGTGTTCTAATAATTTTTGAGATAGACAAAAAGCTTAATTTTACATAAAATGAAGTATCAAAATGATCCTTGTTAATTATAGAAATTTATACTAATTTTTTTGGAATTTATAAACCTTCATAAATATTTATTAAAAATCAGCAAACATATGTATCCTGAAAATGAGTTCTGTTTTCCCATTTTTATAAAATACAAAAACACTTATTAAATGCTGGAAAAATTATAGTAAATTAGCTAAATTAATATAGTATTTAAATACAATTTTTCCCATATTTTTGAAGCACTTAAAACATATATAGAAATTCAAAAACAGCAAGTAACACTTTCTGAAAAATAATTAATTAATTATTTACTATTTTGTCCATATATTCGAATTTGAACCGAAGTCCAGATACAGGACCCAGAGCCATGAATCAAGTCCAATATGACTTGTACATACTCTGAATGTATTAGACACAATTGGGCCCAAAAACCTATGCCAGGTTTGTGTCACGACCCGCACCCTAGAGGTAGGGCACGAAAAGTGGGTGCGTCCAGCCTACGCCGCAGTGTCGGCGGTAGAACGCTGTCCTAGGTCACAACATCTAACAATATAATGCTAAGCAGTTTATACTCTCCGAATGGGGTTGACATAGCAGAATGTAAACTAAATCACAACTAAGAAAGAAAAAGCACGATATGATATAGAACTCAAATGAAATACAGATGATCAGAAGAGTCTAAGTGTCTAAGATAACATCTCAGCAAACATCCAGAAATACAAGTCTCAACTACTGAATATGAAAGAATATATACAATCCAGATCTTAAATGACAGAAATAGTAAAACCTAGACTAGGGAGCCTCAGTCTCTATAGCTAAGGGATCCGGCTGGCAGTCCGGGTCACAAGTGTCCTTTAGGGCTGTCCCGCAGAAGGTATCCACACAGGCCTCCTCCTCGTCCTCTGTAATATTTTCAACAGGTCCAGTCAGGACAGAGCAAGCACAATACATCTCAACAGTTCATAGCAGGTTAGAAAATATAATCATACAATAAAGTAAGATACAGGAAACTGAAAAAAGTACAGAATGTAAATAGAGAGAACTGTAATAGAAATATCTACTATAAGTAGAGAACTAACAGTGGCTAGTGAGTCAGAGTACAATATAAACATGTGAATGGCATAGGAGATTCTGATGAGACACTACGGAGGTGATCAGATGAGATACTACTTGGATATTATTCACATGTCTACTTCTACTCCCCCGTACCCCCAATCAATACACAAGGATCCAGCCAGGTTATGTTATGATCCATGCAATGGCCCACAAGGGGTGATACATGGTAGGCCCAAAAATGGCTGATTCTAGGAATACCCATAAATGGGTGATTCAAGGAAGACTCTGTGATCATGAGAGTACATATCACAAGTGATCAATGAACTATGAAGCATAGTGATACACAATGTAAGTGAAACGCACAGAAGATGTAGTATCCGATGCTTTCTGAGGGGATAACATCTCAAGAAGGGATCCATATAGTACTAATCCGTGTGACCAACGTGACAGTATCAAGTAAAGTAATTTAAAGCAGAAGAATAATTCTAACAGGATATAAAATGATCAGAGAATGTACTCGCCTGCTATCTGAATGTACAAGATGAATGTACTGTCCGAGGAGAGGTGTCAGGCTCCTAATCAGAACAACACAAGTCACAACAAGTCCACATTGGTAAAATGAAGTCCTACTATGCATTCTACATGATTCTAGGTCAATCTAGACCAAAGTCAACTCTTGGTCAACTCTGGTCAACCCTAGAAGTCAAACTAGGTCAATCTATCCATTCTAGGTCTAAACTAGGTTATACTAGTCTATCTAGGCTATACTAGGTCCTATCAATACAATGTTAAACCTACATCACAACCAACCTATGTTCTATGCATCTAGGCCTACACTTGGAATCCACACATGGCTATATGACAAACACATATAACACATATATACATCTATATAAGGCATTCAACATCTCACATATAGATATATCCATTATGCTTACACATACATATATTATACATGCATACATTATTCCTATGTACATACATACATTATTTATATACATTACATTATATATATACATAGGGAGATAGAAAGATAGAAAGAGTGTCATAGGGTGTCAAGGTGAGCATGAAAGAGGGTGAGTTAGTGAACTGTGGACTGTGTGTGTGCAAGTGACAGAGTGAAATGCTCAAGTGTCAAGTTGTTAAGGCTATGTGTGTGTGTAATGCAGTGAAACATGGCCAATCAGTTTACCTACTGCTATCAGTTCCTACCTACCAAAACCAATTCAAAAAATAAAATAAAATAAACACCAATACTCAGTATCCAACCTACTGTTACTGTCCAGAACAGTCCCAAACATCAAACCTCAATGCAAACCCAATACAAAACCAAATCATCCCAAAATTGCCATACAAGTAGAACATATATAGGAGAACTATATTAGAATGTAAACATACAATTAGGAGTATTACATTAGATTAAAATAGATGCCAAATTTCGTTTTAAAAATTTGGAATTTCCAGAAAATACCAAGTTTCAGACATTTACTAGGTAATTGGAATTTAAACTACAAAACTTGTAATTAAGCAATAAAATTGGTTGGTAATTCAAAAATATGATGCAAGTGTGTCCCAGGGTCCAACACAGTGACACAAACGTGTCCAATCAAGAAAACCCAAATCAGCACACACACACAGACACAAAACAACTCAGTGTCGTGCACGTGTTCCAGATAGTCTAGGACATGACACGACACGAATTAGATCTCGTGATCACACATGTGGGTTCGCCTAGTGTTGCTCTAGGTCTGACATAGCCTGATACGGGTCCACGTGTCACAATGTCGTGTCCAGAAGTGCGTATCAGTGTACGAAAAATCGACTGAACCAGTCAGTGTAAAACCCGTGTCCAATCTCGTGCTCCCTCGACACGACACGAGAGGTCGTGCCACATGGGGAGTGTCGTGTCAGACACTGCCCCAACGTGTCCAGTGAGTGTCACGTGTCCACGTGCCGTGTCCAAGGTGCAATTGCCCCCGAGTAGCAGGAGAGCTCGTGCGTGTCTGAACCGTACGGGTTCATGTCCAAATGCGACATGACACGACACAAAAATAACCTCAGTCACATGGAAAACCCTAAGCAACACCTAGATCTAGGTTTCCCATCAATTACAATTCCAAAACAGTGAACTAAAATCCTATGTGGCATTTCCACAAACACTTAGGTATCCTATTGGATACGTGTCCGATACGGACACGAAATGAGTCCACCTAGACACGAAATGATTCCTACAGTTAGGGGACTCCTAGGCCTAGGCTAAAATGTAAAGATAACAGCAACTATAATAGAGTTTTAGGGATTTACCTATAGGTATCAATCTCCTCAAAAGCTCTAAAGAAGGGAGTGTTCTTCTTGCTTCCCAACTTCACCAAATTGTACACAAACTGAGAAAAACCTCCACAAACAGCAATAACACAGTAATTAGATCCTATTGCAATTTGTTTGGATTAAAAAAAAATTAAAATGGATTTTCTAGGAATTTTTAAAGATGGAATTTACCTCCTTCTAAACTTGAGATCTATTTCCAAGGGAGGCTAACCCTAAATGAAGGAGGCATTAAATAGGGTAGGATTTTCTAGGTGGCCGGCCATAGTGGGTTAGGGTTAGGGTTAGGGTTAGGGTTTAGTGATGGGCTATGGGCCTAGTTTCACAAGCTATGGTTAAGTGATTACCTATTGGTCTCAAACCATAAGTCATGACTTATGACTTAACCCTCTCTATTCTAACTTGAGTCTAAAAGACTAAATCATGGTTAACTCTAGTTAGACTAGGGTTACTTAACCTAACCAAGGCAGTCACAACTAGGGTTAGCTTCTAGACTAGTCTACCAAAGTCAATGCTAGTCAAAGTCAACCTAGTCAACCATCATCCAAAATAATTCCTAAAAATTCCATAAATTTAAATAAATAATATTAAAATCAAATAAACCCAAAAATGACAAAAATACTCTCAAACTAGAAATGATAAATAAAATACCCTAATCACATGGCTAGGCTCTAGGTCACTATCTCTAGGGTTACACTAGCAAAACACCAAATCACAAGTCATGATTTTAAATAGTTTAAAAATGATTAAAAATCACCAAAAATTATAATATGAAATAAATATCAATAAATAATAATTATAATTACAAAATTTCAAAATTACCCTCATCTGGAAAACTGGGTGTTACAATCCTACCCACCTTAGAAAAATTTCGTCCTCGAAATTAAGATGATCGCACCCCCTTCTAGGTCAAACATAGTCAAGGGTCAATTACTAGTCAATTTTTTCAACATCCTAGTACTTGGTCATCAGCTGGCCAACTTCTTAGAATTTTACCTATGCTAGCTACCTAGGTGTTGGCAACTAGAACTTACCAAAAAGAGAACTCTATAATAGGCTAGCTCTTAACTTTCCAATCCTATCAAGTCACCCATAACTAAGTACCTATATTCTAAGCACATAAATACCAAATACCACATATGCATAAGCTCAAGAACAACCACCCATTACATATATCCTAAGTATATCATCTGTATATATATATATAACTGATCAACCAAGGGTTAAGTAGACTATACTTATAAGGGACTGAAACAAATGCTCAGAAATTTGGCTAAGGATGAATGGCCTGAATCATCAATATAGGCAAAAGGGAATGATGCTAAGGAGACTGAAATTTATAAGCTAAAGGACAGGACATTTGGGTCCACTTGTATAGTCAAAGTGGAAGGAAACCTACATGGTGACTGAAACATGCCTCTAGATCAACCTGGGCTCTCCTCTCAATCTGGCTGAACTAACTATATGCAAGACAGTGGTCTGAAAGAAGTGAACCAAATTGGTGTACGGGGAATGCAATAGGCAGTATACTGCAAATGAGTGTAGGCTACGTACCAATCAAAATACATTACATATATATACAAACTATATATATATTAACCCTCATCACCTCAACTCTACTCAAGGTCTAATAACACATACTCCCTACCACATGCCTATCACTTCCAATGAAGGGGTCAGATACTGTAAGGTGTACTGGGACAGAACAGTGAACTGTCCCAAGGGGTGAGTGCAGACCTCTAGTATACATGATACTAACTCTTCAGATATGCAGAATATGGTAAGGGTTGATGGTTATATTGGTGGGTCAATAATTGGGGTCTAAACTATGGTCCAGTGAAACCTATGATGCAACATGGTAGGTAATAAAATTTGAGTACAGTGAACAACTTGTACAAGTCTGAACTGAGGGAACAAGGTCTCTAGTGAAGGGTCTGCACACTTCCTATAAATACGACTGAACTCAACACAAGGAGAACTTAACTAAAATAGAAAACTGAACCAATTATAGGCTAACAACATGTCAATACCCTATACAACAATGGCCTATAGATATCAATTGACCCACATCCTATATGTCAATATCACCTGCAATCTATCTATGTATATAGACCTCTCAGTCTTAGGTGAACTGCAACTATACTCAAGGACAGGCTCTGGTCGTGGGTGTCTTATTGGAAAAGGTAAGGAAAGTAATAACAATCATGAAGGCTGTAAGGCATACTAACATCCTATATGTAAACTGGTTGGTATTATAAATAACAGAAAAAACATCTACAATGGGTTACTATTCTAATACCAATACTAACAATCATCTCTAGGGTACAGACACTCTATAAGTCATCACATCACTACACTATGAAAGAACTACATATGAATAAGCTCTACAACTAAATATTCCTACTCCTAAGTTATTTGATGGAATACAATTTTTTTAAAAAACAACAGAAGGGTATGATAGAGATGATAGGTTGAAACCTTCTCAAGATAAAATCTGATAATCATATGCGTCTGTCCAAAATCATGTTACTCAGAGTCTTCGTCATGCTAGTGAGCAAGGCTACGATAATCACAGAGTCCTCGACTAAGGTACATACCTCTAGGTTCATGGTATTTAAAATTTTTGTATTGCCGCATGCGACGACGAAAACCTTAAATTCCTACACCCGAGGATTACGTCCAAAATCTGACTATATGTCCTCACTATGCCAGCTAACACGACTATCGAAGATTCTAGATCCCATGATTTAGGTGACCTAGTCCATATGATTTTTTTTGAAGAAAAACAAACATAACAAAAGAGCAACAGGACAAAATTAATCAATCAACAAGGAACAGATGGAATCGGATTTCAAGATAGTTATAAGAGACAATTGTGGAAATGGAATCGAGAAGAACGAAACTTGCAGCAAGATCTCTAATGGTCTGTGCATCCTCGACTGTCCTGACGATAGCTTGCCCCTGGTAGTTTTCTCTGGTCTGCTGCTGATGATGCATGAACCGCTGCTGCTAAGAAAAATCGGGAATGACGGAGAAAGGTCTCTGTACAGACGAAGGTGCACCTCCAATGTAGCAGAAACGCCAACCTGAGTTGACACAACAGGAGCTGCAGTCTCGAGGCCCTGATGAACAGGACGAGAGGTGGCCAGCCTCTCAATAGTGTTCCCCGGACCGGAGCGATAATATCGTGTCTTCATAACCATCATGAAGACAGATCAAAACAAAAAGCAATTTCTGAGAATGAAACGAAAGTTCAAAGGGGGATAGTTTATATTCAAGGGAAGTCAATAAGCAACAATTTAGATAAAGGAATCTGATTAAGAGTTTTCCTAGTGTGATAGAGTACCCTTAAAAATATCGTAATCCTACTGCAGGCTGTAGTGATACTCTAGTTCGAATACCACTACATAAACTCGACCTGCATGGGCCACCACTAAAAATGTGTCATGACCCGTACCCTAGAGTAATGGTACGAGAAGTGGGTACGTCCAGTCTATGCCACAGTATCGGCGGTAGAACGCTGTCCTAGGTCACAACATCTAACAATATAATACTAAGCAGTTTATACTCCCGGAATGGGGGTGACATAGCAGAATGTAAACTCAATCACATCTAAAGAAGAAGAAGCACGATATGATATAGAACTCAAATGAAATACAGATGACCAGAAGAGTCTAAGTGTCTAAGATAACATCTCAGCAAACATCCAGAAATACAAGTCTCAACTACTGAATATGAAAGAATATATACAATCCAGATCTCAAATGACAGAAATAGTAAAACCTAGACTAGGGAGCCTCAGTCTCTATAGCTAAGGGATCCGGCTGGCAGTCCGGGTCACAAGTGTCCTCTAGGGCTGTCCCGTAGAAGGTATCCACACAGGCCTCCTCCTCGTCCTCTGTAATATTTTCAATAGGTCCAGTCAGAACAGAGCGAGCATAATACATCTCAACAGTTCATAGCAGGTTAGAAAATATAATCATGCAGTAAAGTAATATACAGGAAACTGAAGAAAGTACAGAATGTAAACAGAGAGAGAACTGTAATAGAAATATCTACTATAAGTAGAGAACTAACAATGGCTAGTGAGTCAGAGTACAATATAAATATGTGAATGGCATAGAAGATTCTGATGAGACACTACGGAGGTGATCAGATGAGATACTACTTGGATATTATTCACATGTCTACTTCTACTCTCCCGTACCCCCAATCAATACACAAGGATCCAGCCAGGTTATGTTATAATCCATGCAATGGCCCACAAGGGGTGATACATGGTAGGCCAAAAAAATGGGTGATTCTAGGAATGCCCATAAATGGGTGATTCAATGAAGACTCTGTGATCATGAGAGTACATGTCACAAGTGATCAATGAACCATGAAGCATAGTGCTACCCAATGTAAGTGAAACGCACAGAATATGTAGTATCCGATGCTCCCTGAGGGGATAACATCTCAAGAAGTGATCCATATAGTACTAATCCGTATGACCAACGTGACAGTATCAAGTAAAGTAATTTAAAGCAGGAGAATAATTCTAACAGGATATGAAATGATCAGAGAATATACTCGCCCGCTATCTGAATGTCCAAGATGAATGTACTATCCGAGAAGAGGTGTCAGGCTCCTAATCAGAACAGCACAAGTCACAACAAGTCCACATTGGTAAAATAAAGTCCTACTATGCATTCTACATGATTCTAGGTCAATCTAGACCAAAGTCAACTCTTGGTCAACTCTGGTCAACCCTAGAAGTCAAACTAGGTCAATCTATCCATTCTAGGTCTAAACTAGGTTATACTAGTCTATCTAGGCTATACTAGGTCCTATCAATTCAATGTTAAACCTACATCACAACCAACCTATGTTCTATGCATCTAGGCCTACACTTGGAATCCACACTTGGCTATATGCCAAACACATATAACACATATATACATCTATATAAGGCATTCAACATCTCACATATAGATATATCCATTATGCTCACACATACATATATTATACATGCATACATTATTCCTATGTACATACATACATTATTTATATACATTACATTATATATATACATAGGGAGATAGAAAGATAGAGAGATAGAAAGAGTGTCATAGGGTGTCAAGGTGAGCATGAAAGAGGGTGAGTGAGTGAACTGTGGACTGTGTGTGTGCAAGTGACAGAGTAAAATGCTCAAGTGTCAAGTGGTTAAGGCTATATGTGTGTGTAATGCAGTGAAACATGGCCAATCAGTTTACCTACTGCTATTAGTTCCTACCTACCAAAACCAATTCAGAAAATAAAATAAAAGTAAAACCAATACTCAGTATCCAACCTACTGTTACTGTCCAGAACAGTCCCAAACATCAAACCTCAATACAAACCCAATACAAAACCAAATCATCCCAAAATTGCCATACAAGTAGAACACATATAGGAGAACTATATTAGAATATAAACATGCAATTAGGAGTATTACATTGGATTAAAATAGATGCCAAATTTCGTTTTAGAAATCTGGAATTTCCAGAAAATACCAAGTTTTAGACATTTACTAGGTAATTGGAATTTAAACTACAAAACATGTAATTAAGCAATAAAATTGGTTGGTAATTCAAATATATGATGCAAGTGTGTCCCAGGGTCCAACACAGTGACACAAACGTGTCCAATCAAGAAACCCAAATCAGCACACACACTCAGACACAAAACAACACAGTGTCGTGCATGTGTTCCAGAGAGTCTAGGACACGACACGACATGAATTAGATCTCGTGATCACATATGTGGGTTCGTCTAGTGTAGCTCTAGGTCTGACATAGCCTGACATGGGTCCACGTGTCACAGTGTCATGCCCAGAAGTGCGTATCAGTGCACGAAAAATCGACTGAACCAGTCAGTGTAAAACCCGTGTCCGACCTCGTGCTCCCTCGACACGACACGAGAGGTCGTGCCACTTGGGGAGTGTCATGTCAGACACTGTCCCAACGTGTCCAGTAAGTGTCGCGTGTCCACGTGCCGTGCCCAAGGTACAATTGCCCCCGAGTAGCAGGGGAGCTCGTGCGTGTCTGAACCGTACGGGTTCGTGTCCAAATACGACACGACATGACATGAAAAGAACCTCAGTCACATGGAAAACCCTAAGCAAGACCTAGATCTAGGTTTCCCATCAATTACAATTCCAAAACAGTAAACTAAAATCCTATGTGGCATTTCCACAAACACTTAGGTATCCTATTGGATACGTGTCCGATACGGACATGAAATGAGTCCACCTAGACACGAAATGATTCCTACAATTAGGGGACTCCTAGGCCTAGGTTAAAATACAAAAATAACAGCAACTATAATAGAGTTTTAGGGATTTACCTATAGGTATCAATCTCCTCAAAAGCTCTAAAGAAGGGGGTGTTCTTCATGCTTCCCAACTTCACCAAATTATACACAAACTGAGAAAAACCTCCACAAACAGCAAGAACATAGTAATTAGAACCTATTGTAATTTGTTTGGATTAAAAAGGAATTAAAATAGATTTTCTAGGAATTTCTAAAGATGGGATTTACCTCTTTCTAAACTTGAGATCTATTTCCAAGGGAGGCTAACCCTAAATGAAGGAGGCACTAAATATGTTGGGATTCCCTAGGTGGCCGGCCATAGTGGGTTAGGGTTAGGGTTAGGGTGAGGGTTAGGGTTTAGTGATGGGCTATGGGCCTAGTTTCACAAGCTTTGGTTAAGTGATTACCTATTGGTCTCAAACCATAAGTCATGACTTATGACTTAACCCTCTTTATTCTAACTTGAGTCTAAAAGACTAAATCATGGTTAACTCTAGTTAGACTAGGGTTACTTAACCTAACCAAGGCAATCACAACTAGGGTTAGCTTCTAGACTAGTCTACCAAAGTCAATGCTAGTCAAAGTCAACCTAGTCAACCATCATCCAAAATAATTCCTAAAAATTCCATAAATTCAAATAAATAATATTAAAATCAAATAAACCCAAAAATGACAAAATACCCTCAAACTAGAAATAATAAATAAAATACCCTAATCACATGGCTAGGCTCTAGGTCACTATCTCTCGGGTTACACTAGCAAAACACCAAATCACAAGTCATAATTTTAAATAGTTTAAAAATGATTAAAAATTACCAAAAATCATAATATGAAATAAATATCAATAAATAATAATTATAATTACAAAATTTTAAAATTACCCTCATCTGGAAAACTGGGTGTTACAGTTTGGACATCAATTGGCCATGATTAATAAAATACAGAAATTTAAATATAAATAATATATTTTGAAGTGGTAAAATATACAAGTCACAAAGTTATATAATAAAGTAATTTGTGAAATTTTACATAATAATAATTAGCACTAAGATTTGTATTTGAAAATATATACATAATTATACAACAACCACAATTATATATATACATAAATATATAGGAATTTATATATATATATATATATATATATATATATATATATATATATATATATATATATATATATATATATATATATATATATATATATATTATTTATATATATATATATATATATATATATATATATATATATATATATATAATAATATACATATATATATATATATATATATATATATCTATATATATATATATATATATATATATATATATATATATATATATATATATATATATATATATATATAATACTAATATAAATTATATATATATATAAATAAATACATTATATATATATAACAGTATATATAATAATATATATATATATAAACAAATACATATACATATATATACATATATATATATAAATACATATAAAATATATATATATATATATATATATATTATTTTAATATAAAATATATATATATATATATATATATATATATATATATATATATATATATATATATATATATATATATATATATATATATTTTATATTAAAATAATATATATATATATATATATATATATATATATATATATATATATATATATATATATACATATATACATATATACATATATATAATAATAAAACTAAAACAAAACAAAACAAATCAAAATAAAACAGGAAAGGGGGGCTCGAACTCGGCCAGGGCAGGGGGGGTGTTTAGCGCGCTCAGGCTGGCCTGGGGGTCAGCCCGAGTCATTTGTTTAGGGAAAGGATTTGGGTTAGATTTATTAGGATTAAGGTTAATGGGTTTCTGAACCCAATAGCATGATCTAAACCCGTTAACCCAATAACCTAAATAACAGTTCGGCTTCGTGTCCAGACTGTTCAGGACACGAGCAAATGAAATTTGATCCAGTATCGTGTGTCCCCGCCCAGTACGACACGCACGACACTGCTAACGCGTGTCCAACCCTACTGTTAGGTTCCTCGTGTCCAAGCGAACACCATGCGTGAGTTTGGGACATGCACGACACGTTTTTAGGGCTGTTATCTTCGTGTCCGGCGTCGAGGTTTGAAGTCGAGGGGGCTTCCGACGGCTAGGGCGTCGTGGTCGCGGCGCTGGGGTGGCGGTGCACTCGCCTTGCTTCGACAAACTCTTCGGTGGTGGTTTATGGCGGTGAAGGTGGCTGTGGAGGTGGCGCTAGGGGTCATCGGAGTTAGGGTTTCGGTGGGGTCTCGTTGGAGAAGAAGGGGGTCATGGCTTGCTGTGGGGGATCGTGGTGGTGTGCTAGGGTTAGGGTTTGGTCTGGGGGGTATTTATAGGGAGGAGGAAGTCGGTTTTAGGACTGGGGCTGGCCAAAAAAGGCGGGGAAAGGTCGGTGGTCGTCGGGGCAGCTGGCCAGAGAACGTGGGGGGGTGACGATGGTTTTGCAACAAGGCCCCTAGGTTTTAGGTAATTACAGTTAGGTCCTTCCTACTAACTAATGCAAAAACGAATTTGTAAATCCCCTCCCGCTCTGTTTATATGCAAATTAAATTTGCATAGAACATTTGGGAAATTGCAAGCAGCATTTAAACAATCTAAATAATTGCAAAACTCAATTAAAATATTTTGTAAAATTACAAACTTATATTTTTAGTAATTAAAACTCATTTAAAATTATTTAAAAATTCTAGAAAAATTTCCAATAATTATAATAAATCATTTAAAGCTAAATAGGTCATTAACATCTAACCAACACTAATTAAACAAAATTTGAAAAACAGGGGCTGACAAGTCTTTTCCCCTTGAAAAATTTTGTCCTCGAAATTCACAAGGATAGAAAACTCTACAATCATTCTAACATAACAAGCAATGCAACAAATGACTAAGGCTACGATCAAAACTAACCTCTAAGGTATCAAGCGGGAACGGGTGGTTCCCTCGCAACTGTTGGGTCGAACAAGTAAGGATATCTCTCCCTCATGTCTGACTCCCTCTTCCAAGTAGATTCACCCGGAGAGTGACGGCTCCAAGCTACTCGTACTAAGGGTATAACTTTGTTCCTCAGCCTCTTCTCCCTCCTGTCCAATATCTCTACTAGCTACTCAGTGACTGCAAGGCTCGGTCCGATCTCCAACTCTGAATAGTCTAGCACATGGCTGGGGTCCGAAACATATCTCCTCAGCTGAGACAGATGAAAGACATCGTAAACTCCTACTAGATTGAGTGGAAGTACAACCCTGTAAGCTACCTCTTCGATCCTGCCAAGTATCTCGAACGGCCCGATGTATCTGGGACTCAACTTGCCTCCTCGTCCGAACCGGATCGTCCCTCCAGTAGTTGATATCTTTACTAGCACCATATCTCCGTCAATGAACTCCATCGGTCTGTAACTAGCATCGGCCCAGTGTTTCTGCCTGTCTTGAGCGACTCTGAGCCTGTCTCTGATCATCCTGACCTTCTCTGCTGCATCCGTGATCATCTCTGGCCCAAGCATAACTCTATCTCCAATATCATCCCAAAAGAACGGTATACGGCATCATCGTCCATATAGTGCCTCGAAAGGAGACATACCGATACTTGCTTGGTAGCTGTTGTTGTATAAAAACTCTACCAAGTACAGATGGCCCTCCCATGATCCGCCAAAGTCTAGCACACAGGTCCTCAGCATGTCCTCTAGCATCTGTATCGTCCTTTCGGACTGCCCATCTGTCTGTGGGTGGTACGCTGTACTGAACTTGAGCCGACTGCCCAACTCCTCCTGTAAGATCCACCAGTAGTGGGATGTGAATCTGCTGTCTCGGTCCGACACGATGCTCACTGGTACTCCGTGCAAGCGAACTATCTGCTGCATGTATAGCTCTGCCAATTTCTCGGTAGAAAGCCCCACCTTGAAGGGTATGAAGTACGCACACTTCGTCAGCCTGTCCACGATGACCCAAATGGCATCCTTTCCTCCTTGGGAACGAGGAAGTACTGAGACGAAGACCATCGTAATGTATTCCCACTTCTACTCGGGAATGGATAACGGCTGCAACAGACCAGCTGGCCTCTAGCGCTCCACCTTGACCTGCTGGCAAACTAGACATCTCGAAATGAAATGTGATATATCTCTCTTCATTCCGTGCCACCAAAGATGTTCCCGTAAGTCACGATACATCTTGTTGGAACCAGGGTGAATAGAATATCGAGATCGGTATGCCTCCTGCAAGACTGTCTCTATCAGCTCTCCTATCGGCATGCACAACTGGTTGTCATGCCTCAAGGATCCATCCTCTGCTACGGTAAAGTCATCTAGCAATCCAGCTAAAGCCTGGGTCGAAGTCTACGAAGGCTCTCATCTGTAGACTGTGCCTCCGTGATCTGCTCCATCAAACCTGACTGAATATCAAGCGCCATCATCTGTATCACTGATCCTGGCCGAACTATCTCGATACTGAGCTTCTCCAGATCTTCCCGTAAATGCCGATCTATCATCAGATACCCTACCATCGGATGCCTGCTCAACGCATCTGCCACCACATTTGCCTTCCCAGGATGATACTGTAAATCGATGTCGAAGTCCTTCATCAACTCCAACCATCGTCTTTGCCTCATGTTCAGCTCCTTCTGCGTGAACACATACTTCAAGCTTTTGTAGTCAGTAAAGATTTCCACACGCTCTCCATATAAGTAATGCTTTCATAACTTGAGTGCAAAGATCACCGTAGCTAACTCTAGGTCGTGGATAGGATAGTTTCGCTCATGAGTCCATAATTGCCTAGATGCATAAGCAATCATTTTTCTATGCTGCTGTAGGACACATCCTAGTCTCTTTCCCGAAGCATCGTTGTATATGGGGAAACCTTCAGAACCTGGTAATATCAGAACCGGAGCGATCGTCAGCCTCCTTTTTAGATCCTCAAATGCTGCCTGGCAGTCCTCTGACCAGATGTACTTTACATCCTTCTGCGTCAGTTTTATCATGGGTTCAGCTATCCTAGCAAAGTCCTGCACGAACTTCCTATAATAGCCGGCTAAACCCAGAAAGCTTCTGATCTCTGAAACTGACATCGGAGCCTTCCATGTCTCAACGGCAGCAATCTTCCTGGGATCCACCGAGATCCCCTCTCCAGTAACTATATGACAGAAAAACTCCACTCGATCCAAAAAGAACTCGTACTTCGATAATTTGGCAAACAACCTCTCCTGCCTCAGAATCCCCAAAACTGTCTGTAAGTGCTCTGCGTGCTCCTCCGGCATCTTCGAGTATATTAGGATGTCGTCGATAAATACTACGACGAAGTTATCCAAATACTGGTAAAATGTCTTATTCATCAAATTTATAAAGACAGCTGGCACATTTGTGAGACCAAATGGCATCACCAGAAACTCGTACTGTCCGTACTTCGTGTTGAACGCCGTCTTCTGGATGTCTACAGCCCTGACTTTCACCTGGTGGTACCCGGATCTCAAATCTATCCTGGAAAACACCTTCGCCCCACTCAACTGGTCGAAAAAATCATCTATCCTGGGCAAAGGATATTTGTTCTTAATGGTGATGGTATTCAACAGCCCGGTAGTCAATGTACAACCGAACTGTACCATCTTTCTTTGGCACAAAGAGTATTGGCGCTCCCCATGGAGAAGTACTAGATCGAATGAAACCCTTTTTCAACAGGTAATCAATCTGTTCCTTCATCTCAACGGCCTCCTTGGAGTTCACTTTATAGGAAGCCCGGGATACTGGTGATGAACCCGGTACTAAATCTATAGTGAACTCCACATCTCTGTCAGGCAAAAGTCCTGGAAGATCCTCTGGAAGTACATTCATAAACTTCCTAATGATAGGGTGTGGCGGTGCTATCTCCCCAACTTTCGTACAACAGTTCGGCTCTAGGATGATCTCCGGCCCTGTCCTTCTGATACTGAATGGTGTCGTGCCTGGGGGACTGAACAGAATACTACCCTCATGACAGTCTATAGCTGTATGGGCATAGCTAAGCCAGTCCATCCCTAATATGATATCATACCTGGGGAGTGGCATCACAAAGAATCATCCCCTAAACTCTCTCCTGGCTATAGTAATAGAGTATCTATAGATAGCTCTAATAGGCACTGGTCTGTCTTCCGTCATTACTCTACTCATCTCCTCGGTAGGTGTAGCTACTAAGTGGTGTTTATACAAAAACTCTAATGACAGGAAGCTATGTGATGCACCAGAATCAAACTAGCATAGAGCTAGAAAAGTATGCAAATAAACATGACCCTGTGATGACGTCAGCCAAATAATCTGGCTCCAAAACCTACTCCGGCTCCGGCTCAAGAGCCAAACTATAAGTCTTCTCCTGGGGTCCCTTCTGCTGCTGCAGATGTTGCCTAAACCTCTGCTGCTGAGTCTGAAGTGGCGGTCCTCTAGACTGTGGTCCGGCACCTGGTACCCTCGCTACTGAGTACTTCCGAAGCTGGTGGGTGGCAGACCCGCAAGTTAAGCACTGCTTCAACCTCTTTCTGCAGACGGAGTAATCATTCCATGGTCTTTGACAAAATATACACAGAGCTCCCTTCTGCGGCTAAGGTCCCGGGGATCTAACTGGTGGGGTTGGGTGATATGGTGTAGGGGGACGGTAAGTCTGCTGGTGTAGCGCCGATGCTCTCGGCTGGAAAGCCTGACGCTTGGATGGTCCCTCGAGGTGTACAGAAGCCGACCTCTTGCAAGACTGGAGACGCTCCTCTATGCTCCGGGCCAACTCTAGGCTCTGGTAGTAGTCAGTTGTACCGTTCGCCACTATAAGAATGCCAATATCTGGAACTAGACCATGGCAAAACCTATGCGTCATCTCCTCAGGGTCTGCAACTAGACTAGGAGCGAAACGGCTTAAACGACTAAACTCCGCTGCATACTCGTCAATAGAACGGTTCCCCTACTGGATGTTCTGGAATCGTAGCCCCATGGCTACCCTAGCGGTGGTCGAGAAGAATTTTTTCTAGAACTGGGTTTTGAACTGATCCCAAGTGGCCTTCCCTCTCGCGAATAGCGGCTCGTTTTGGAACCAAACTCCTGCCAAGTCTATCAGCAGAAATCCTGCTGCCTCGACCTGGAGGTCATTCGGCAACCTAGCTCCAAGGAGCTTCCTCTCTACCGAGTCTAGCCAGTCATCTGCTACTACTATGCCCTCAGTCCCTAAGAACTCCTTGGGGTTCATACCCATGAAGTCCTTGATTGTCTCTGCTCTCTGTCGTGGCTCTACAGGTGGGACCACGGTATGTTCCTCAGAATGCTCCATGCTCTGGCGGAGTAGGGTGGTCTGCTCCTGATGGATCGTTAGGAACCCCTGGATCAGAGTGAGCAGTTGGTTCCCGTCGAGTGTGACGGAAGCCTAGGCAGGTATAGTAATAGGTAGTGGTGGGAGTATCGGGTCCTGCTGGGACTGTGATGTGGAAGGTGGTAGAGGCATTTGGGTTGGTAGATTTATGGAGTGGGGGAGTATAGTAGGTAGAGGTACATTGGTCAACTGGTCAACCGACTGGGTAGGAAGTGTGCCATTCTCAGATGTGGTATACTGGGATGAGCGAGTGAGCACCATCTAAATAAATAAAAAAGGACTTATAAGGACTCTTTTAAGTAAACAATCATAACAACAAGGAAATCTAATTTGAAATAACGAGCATATGATATGTTTCCTATATTGCAATCCTAGTATTCCTCTAGGTTATCTAAGCGTCGTTCCTAGTATTGTCCAATTACCTTAAGTTCCTAATTGCAGACATGCTTGGTACAATAACATAACCAAACAATTTAGTCGTGACCTGCATGGGCCACCACTAAAAATATGTCACGATCTGCTACCCAAATTATTGGGCCGGGCCGAGTCATGTCCAGCCTATGCTTGAGATAAAGCGTAGTAAGCTGTTCTAAAGATTATAAGATAAGACTAAAATGTGCTAACAGTTCTATATGTAATAAAGAGTCATGAATGTCCCAAACACAAAAGTCATCTCGTATAATAGTAAGTTCCAAGTACAAGTCCAAAATGTAAAGCTGGATACAGGTCCAGACACAAAATACATAGTCTAACAATATGACTACTCTCGGTACTCCGAGCAACTACGCAAACTAGACGAGTTTTCCCGTAGGTACATCCTCGTAAGATAAAGCCTGGTGTCAGCAACTCCATAATAGGAATCACAAAGCAACTCCTCCTCAGTAAGAATACCTACAACGTTATCCTGTCAGGACGGGAGCAAGTACTGATTCTAGCAAACTAAATATACGAAACATAAAATGAACAGGAATGTAATAAACTGGAATCATGGCACATCATAATCTATCATGGCAAGGATACATATGTCATAGAGACAGATATATATATAATATTTAAAACTATAGCACGCACGTGATCGTCAATAGGTGTACAATGTGCAGGGGCACATAATGAAATGTACTTCCGTACAAGTGATACGGCGATAGATGTACATACACACAAATATGCTTTGAGATAATGCCTACGGCGCAGTAATCATATAAAATAAAACTTTGTTCGGTAAATACATACGAAGAAGGGGGCATGATCACGTACTCTACTAATAGTTTTCCCATAACCCATATTCTAATCATGTGAGAGATATATAAAGACTGTCCTAAGCATGGTAGGGACTGAAAATAAATACAACATGTGAAGATTTGACTTGCTACCCCAAGGATCAGCATTTAACATGGTTGGAATCGCAGTTCATTGTTGTAACAGTATGTAAAGTTTGTAGAAGTACTTGCCTTTAGCAAAGCAAAGCAGTGATAGATATGCTATAAATGTCTGGTGACTCGTCACTGTAGAAATAATACATAAACTTAGTTTTTATACTAAGTTAAACACTAAGACACTAGTTGTGTGATACGACTTTCTGACTGGACACCTAGCCAAATGATGACTTTAGCATAGGAGACCAATGTGGGGTGACACAATACCCAAACTAACTTTTTAGGGTCGTTATACTAGTGCGGGGTGAGGTCCAATACGACTATAACTCAAAACAACACAAAACATTGTAAGTCATAATTATTCAATAAATAAATCAAACTGTACATTGTGTTCCAACAATTTTTGAGATAGACAAATAGCTCAATTTTATATAAAATAAAGTACCATAATGATCCTTGTTAATTATAGAAATTTATACTAATTTTTCTGGAATTTATAAACCTTCATATATATTTATTAAAAATCAGGAAACATATGTATCCTGAAAATGAGTTCTGTTTTCCCATTTTTATAAAATACCAAAAGCACTTATTAAATGCTGAAAAAATTATAATAAATTAGCTAAATTAACATAGTATTTAAATATAATTTTTTCTAGATTTTTACAGCAATTAAAACATATATAGAAACTCGAAAACTGCAAGTAACACTTTCTGGAAAATAATTAATTAATTATTTACTATTTTGTCCATGTATTCGAATTTGAACCGAAGTCCAGATATAGGACCCAGAGCCATGAATCAAGTCCAATATGACTTGTATAGACTCTGAATGTATTAGACACCATTGGGCCCAAAAACCCATACACAGTTTGGACATCAATTGGCCATGATTAATAAAATACAGAAATTTAAATATAAATAATATATTTTGAAGTGGTAAAATATACAAGTCATAAAGTTATATAATAAAATAACTTGTGAAATTTTACATAATAATATTTAGCACTAAGAGTTGTATTTGAAAATATATACATAATTATACAACAACCACAATTATATATACATAAATATATATATATATATATATATATATATATATATATATATATATACAGTATATATATATATAACAGTATATAATATATATATATATATATACAAATACATATACATATATATACATATATATATAAATACATATATACATATATATAATAAAAAAATATACATATATATAATAATAAAACTAAAACAAAATAAAACAAATCAAAATAAAACAGGAAAGGGGGGCTCGAACTCGGCCAGGGCAGGGGGGTGTTTAGCGCGCTCGGGCTGGCCAGGGGGTCAGCCCGAGTCATTTGTTTAGGGAAAGGGTTTGGGTTAGATTTATTAGGTTTAAGGTTAATGGGTTTCTGAACCCAATAGCATGATCTAAACCCGTTTACCCAATAACCTAAATAACAGTTCAGCTTCATGTCCAGACTGTTCAGGATACGAGCAAATAAAATCTGATCCAGTGTCGTGTGTCCGTGCCCAGCACGACACGCACGACACTGTTAACGCGTGTCTAACCGTACTGTTAGGTTCCCCGTGTCCAGGCGAACACCATGTGTGAGTTTGGGACACGCACGATACATTTTTAGGGCTGTTACCTTCGTGTCCGGCGTCGGGGTTTGAAGTCGAGGGGGCTTCTAGTGGCTAGGGGCGTCGTGGCCGCGGCACTGTGGTGGCGCTGCACTCGCCTTGCTTCGGCGAACTCTTCGGTAGTGGTCGATGGCGGTGAAGGTGGCTGTGGAGGTGGCGCTAGGGATCGCTGGAGTTAGGGTTTCGGTAGGGTCTCGTCGTAGAAGAAGGGGGTCATGGCTTGCTGTGGGGGGTCGTGGTGGTGTGCTAGGGTTAGGGTTTGGTCTGGGGGGTATTTATAGGGAGGAGGAAGTCAATTTTAGGGCTGGGGCTGGCCGAAAAAGGCGGGGAAAGGTCGGTGGTCGTCGGGGTAGCTGGCCAGAGAACGTGGGGGGTGACGATGGTTTTGCAACAAGGCCCCTAGGTTTTAGGTAATTATAGTTAGGTCCTTCCCACTAACTAATGCAAAAACGAATTTGCAAATCCCCTCCCGCTCTGTTTATATGCAAATTAAATTTGCATAGAACATTTAGAAAATTGCAAGCAGCATTTAAACAATCTAAATAATTGCAAAACTCAATTAAAATATTTTGTAAAATTGTAAACTTATATTTTTAGTAATTAAAACTCATTTAAAATCATTTAAAAAATTTAAAAAAATTCTCAATAATTATAATAAATGATTTTAAAGCTAAATAGGTCATTAACATCTAATCAACACTAATTAAACCAAATTTAAAAAATAGGGGCTGACAGAGAGGCAGGGCCATGCTAATGTGAATATGTGTGAACTAACACACATGCATATAAGGGGTGAGTGAGTCAGTGTACTACTGTACCAGTGTATTTTAAGTGTTTTTAGTTATAGGTTGGTAGTGGGGCCGCTCTCTTGACAGTGAGAAGTTCAGATACTCACTGTATCAGTGAGGTTTAGTAGTCAGTAGAGTATCAGTGGGTATATCCCTGAGATACTAACTCACTGTATCAGTTAATGTCAGTTATTATTCAGAGGTTAGAGTGAGTTTGGGTATCAGTTAGTAAATATAGGGTAAGAGTTTGAGTAGGTAATGAGGTTTACCTAATTTAGGAAAAAAAGGTTTTTCATAGGCTAGAAGTTTGGTGGCCAAGCCACTTGGGCTTTAGGTTATTTGGCCAATTTAGTGCAGTGGCAGTGAGCACAGAAGTACCCAAGACATTTGGCACTGCCTGGCCAGTGAGCCATAGCAGTAGGACAGCCCTACACTTGGCTTTCATTGTATCCTTGCAGTGGCGATAATGCCATGCAGCAGAGCATTTGCTTGGCCTTGCTATGATTTGGCATTGTAGCAATGGCAGTAGCAGTAGCTGCATTTGCATTTGTAGCAGGCACTTGCAGCAGCAGCAGCTGCATTAGCAGCATGTGGCAGCAGGGGATCCTGCCCCTTTGGGCAGTTGGCTAGGCTATATGGCCACTTGGTTTGAGATGTTGAGGAGTTGGTGCCAGATTTGGGTGTTAAGGTTGGTAGATAAATGAGTATCAACCAAGTTTACCTACTTGTATAGGGGTTAGACTGGGATTTGGGTAGATATAGACTTACCCATCTTAGGTAATGAGTATTACCTAGTCTAATGTTAGGTAAGGTATTACCTATAGGCAAGGTTATGAATTACCTACCAAAACCTAGGTACTGGTTTACCTAATAGTCTAAGGTAATGTAAATTTCTAAGTTAGGGTAATTATAGGTAAGTATCCAGTAGGCGGTCCCATACAAATTTATATATGTATATAATATATCATAGGTAGGTAATACTTCTTGTGGGTTAACCTAACCTAGATTTGACTAGGGGTTGACCAGGGTTGACCAGTTGACCAAAAGTCAAATGTGAGTCAAACTTGACCTTGATTCGACCTAGATTGCATATCATGCACTAGAAACCCATGTTTAACACTACTAAACCCCCCATTAACAATGTGTATCTCATCTGTTGGTCTTGTGACTCCACTTTGAGCCTCGATTCATATTGACTTCTCAGGAACGCAGGCGAGTACATCCTTTGATAGTTTTTATTATTTTGATATTTTCTATATCTATTTAGTTGTAGTGTTTTACTTGATTCTCGACACAGTGATACACGGACTAGTATACGTTAGATCCCGTCATAAGATATTGTTTTCGGTTAACCTGGTATATTGGTACGTGTTCAATATTGTTTCTTGTACTTGTATAGACAACAATTTGGGAGAGGACTGGCTCCCTGCTCTTTGAATCTCGTGTCATGACTTATCATGGTTGGATCCATAATACTATTCGGGGGATTGGGGAGTTGTTAGAGGTTATGTGATCAATATCCCACTTGTTTACTACTTGTGCATAGCTCACCCTCGCCACACGTAAGGTGTAGCCTGACTTATACTACTTGTGCATAGCTTTTCATTTTGGCCGGTGCGGTCCTCTATACTCGTACTTGTGCATAGTCGGTCAAATGGAACAGCCTGATCTCGACCCAAGCCGACCACATAATGCTCTAATATCTCAAGGCACCAGTTTATACTTATATTATACTCAGATTTTCCTGTGTCACTTTACATTCCAGTTTTACTATATATTCTCACACCAAAACATGATATTCAGTTTACCTTTCACTTTTTACTTCCAGTTTTGTTATTCTATCATGTATTCTATTATAACTGTTTCTTATACCATTTGTCAATTTAATGGAACTGCTGTTGGCATTTGTACTTCACTCCAATCTTGACTAGATAACTATTTTTTAGAGGACTTAGAGGCTGATTGTACTACCTACTACGGGTTTGGGATAGATGGTGACTTTGATCAGGACTTGCCTGTGGAGCTGGAGCTCGTAGAGGACGTACCGCCAGTAGTGACTTAGTTTAGCTAGGTTTTACTAGACTTGTATTCCAAATTTGATACGTTGGGTCTATTTTATTATTTTGGAATTGTACTACGT
Source organism: Iris pallida (assembly GCA_029216955.1). Classification (NCBI taxonomy): domain Eukaryota; kingdom Viridiplantae; phylum Streptophyta; class Magnoliopsida; order Asparagales; family Iridaceae; genus Iris; species Iris pallida. Next base: position 2,816,931 of record JANAVB010041019.1, read on the forward strand.
CTTAACTTTTAAACTTGTGTGTTTGTGACTCTGCTACTATTTCAGACTTTATCTATTTAATCTTTATCTTCTATCATATCATCGTACTTATCTTCCTTTAGAATCATGTGATTGAGTTATATTTCAAATGTTATATATATTCCTCCGTGCGGAGATGACTGGTTTATATTCTATATTATTGATGTTAGATGTTATAATTGACATATACGGTATTCTATCGCCGACACTGTGGCATAGGTTGGACGTACCCACATGCTCATGCCCCTAAATCGGGTACGGGTCATGACATATGGTGGCCCATGCAGGTCTAGGTCACAACTAGTACGATTTCGTAATGGTGCTCGACTTAGAGTACTAATTACGAGCCTGCTATTAGGATATAGGTTCTAGGCTATGATAGGAGTTACTCAATCACATATTAGAAAAAATTTCAATCTTTTGATTGCCATGACAACTCTTCCTGCATTTTCGAATTTAATTGTCCTTTCTTGATGATATCTTATCTTGTGTTATATTAATCTTTTTGCTTGAATCTGTCTTCAGGATGATGAAGACTAGAGCTCAAACCGCTGGACCCGTTGCAAGATCAGAGAGGTCCGCTACTTTGCGACCTGTTTCTCCAACTGAGGGAGCTGCAGTTCAGGAAGTTTCCCCTACTGTCCCTACCATTCAGGAGGGAGTGACAGCAGCACCTGGGGGTCTTTCTCTACCGGTTCGGAGGCCTGTTCTCATTCAGCCAGATCCTCTTCCACCTCTACCTATGCTACGGACCGATGCCACTCAGATGTTTGCGCTCTTCCAGCAAATAATGGACGTACAGCGATCACAGGCTGAGGCTCAGCAGCGACAGGCGGATGTTCTACGACAGAGTATCGAGAGTGTACACTAGTTAGCTCCTACTGCAATAGAGAAAGTGGATCATGTTCAGACTCAGGGCACTCCCGCCTAGTAGCCGCAGCAGCAGCAGACGAGGCCTGGCTCAATGATGGATTTCAAGAAGATGTTCCCTAGAGAGTTCAAGGGGATGGAGGGGATCCTTTATGCTAATGACTGGCTAGAGGATATAGAGAGGAGTTTAGAGTTGACCCAGATTTCGGAGGGGCTACAGGTAGCAGCAGCAGCTAGCCAGCTCTTCGATATCGCTCTGACGTGGTATCACACAGATCCCTGACTGACTGTGACGGGTCTGACGTAGGATACCTTCAAGAGGCTATTCAAGGAGAAATTTTTTCCTGACATGGCTCTTAGTGTACTGGAGGGCCAACTTGTGGGACTAGTACAGGGGAACTTGTCAGTTGACGAGTTTCGCAGCTGAGTTATTCCGTTTGAGTCATTTCACCAAGGGTATGGTTCAGGATACTGGGGAGAAGGCCTGTAAGTTCAGGAGGGGCCTGAACCATGGAGTCATATCTCACATGTCTGGGCATCGCATGACGATATTTGAGGATATTTTGATCGATGCTCAGATCACAGTGGAGGACTTGGGTCTCAGGCCTAAGACGGGCAGCAAAGCTATGGGTGCTAGTTCCAGTACAGGACCAGCCAAGCTTCTTCAGATTTAGCAGAGGTCGTTCCACCACCAGCATCAGCATCATTAGCACCATGTGCCAGCCCGTGCGCATGCTTAGCAGGTACAGAAGCAGGTTCCTCCGTATGCCTTATATGGGAAGCTAGGGTACACCCAGGATATCTGCAGGAAGAGGTTGGGCACTTGTTTGTTCTGTGGATCTCCCGATCACCAGTTGAAGGATTGTCCTACTCGTCCTGCTCAGGGAGGTCAGGCTAGAGCACCTCCTGCTAGTGCTCCAGCGAGACCTGTTGTTCATCTAAGGGGTCCGCTACTTTCGACCCAGCAACAATGCTTTGCCCAGCATCAGAGGGGAGCACCCCAGGTAGAGCATTCGTACTGACGGTCGAGGAGGCCGAGCCCATAGCAGACGTGGTGGTAGGTTCTGTTCTTCTCGATTCCTTTCCTGTATTAGCTTTGTTTGATACTGTGCTACACACAGTTTTGTATCTGTCTCTCTTGCTCTTAGACACAATATTATTGCTGAACCACTGGGTAGGACTTACAAGATTATGACCGAGAGAGGTATTATCCTGGTCAATAATATTTGTAAGGGGCAGAGAATTACATTGGAAGATCGGGATTTGCGTGCGTGTTTGCTCGTAATGCCACTTTCGAGCTACGATATGGTACTCGGTGTGGATTGGTTGAGCAGGCACCATGCTAGTATAGATTATAGAGGAGGTAGAATTTTGTTTAGACCGTCGAGAGAGCCAGAGTTTGAGTTTACTAGAGGAGCAGCTGAGCCGAGAGATGGGTTCTGTAGAGCTATGTTGGAGGGGCAAGAGTTGCCACATCCATTGATAGCAAGATTCATAGATATTTTCCCTGATGAGTTGCTAAGGATGCCGTCAGACAGGGATATTGAGTTCTCTATTTACTTGGTGTCAGGCACTGAGCCTATCTAGCAGCATGTCTATAGGATGAGCAACAGTGAGTTGGTAGAGCTGAAGAAGCAAGTCGATGAGCTGCAGAACAAAGGTTTCATCGGACCTAGTTCTTCACCTTGGGGCATCTCTGTTCTATTTGTACCGAAGAAGGATGGGATGGTACGCATGTGTATCGACTATAGAGCACTCGACAACCTTACTATCAAGAACAGATACTCGTTGTCAAGGATTGATGACTTGTTCGATCAGTTGAGCGGCATGAAGGTAATTTCAAAGATAGACTTGAGGTCAGGTTACCATCAGCTAAAAGTGAAGAAGGAGGACATTCCAAAGATGGCTTTTTAGACAGGACACGGCCAGTATGAGTTCACTATTATGCCATTTTGATTGACCAATGCTCCAGCGGTATTCATGAACTTGATGAACAAGATATTCTATCAGTACCTTGACATGTTCGTGGTGGTCTTCATAGATGACATCTTGATTTACTCGAAGACACCAAAGGAGTACGAGGAGAATCTGCGAATTGTGCTAGAGACTCTTAAAAAATAGCAAATCTATGGGAAGCTATCAAAGTGTGAGTCATTCATGGAACATGTAGAGTTATTGGGTCATGTTATGACCGAGAAGGAGATCTCAGTAGACCCGAAGAAGATTTTAGCAGTTGAGTCTTTGTCGAGACCGAGCCCAGTTGTCAAGATTTGAAGCTTTTTTGGTCTAACAGGTTACTACCTAAGTTCATTCAGGACTTCTCCCAGATTGCAGAGCCGATGACTAGACTCGTCAGGAAGGACGTGGAGTTCGTTTGGACTGAGGAGTGTCAGGCCGCTTTTGATGAGTTGAAGAAGAGGTTGGCCATAGCTTCTATCTTGACATTGCCATCAGGGACAGGTGGTTTCACTATCTACACTGACACATCTAGGAAGGGCTTGGGTTGCATTTTTCAGCAATACGGGAAGGTGATTGCCTATGTATCTAGGCAATTATGTCCTCATGGAAAGAACTACCCTACCAATGATCTAGAGTTGGCAGCTATTAGTTTTGCTCTAAAGCTGTAGAAGCACTACCTGTACGGAGAGCGAGTTAAGATCTTCATGGATCACAAGAGCTTGAAGTACGTGTTCATTCAGAAGGAATTGAACATAAGGTAGAGACGGTGGCTTGAGCTGATGAAGGACTTCGATATTTTATTACAGTACTATCCAGGGAAGGCTAATATAGTTTCCGATGCCTTGAGCAGGTATCCATCGCTATGTATTTGACGTCAGATCGCTATCTATTGGCAGATCTGGATAGTTTGGGTATCGAAGTGATCGTGTTGGGGATAAAGATTCAGATGTGGGGCTTACAGATTCAGTCTAAGTTGATGGACAGAGTCAGATCAGCGCAGCAAGATGATATGGCCCTGAGGAGCATTAGAAAGCAGGTACAGACAAGATTGCTAGACGATTTCTCTATAGTCGAAGATGGATCGCTTAGGCATAGTACTATACTGTGTGTACCGAGGGGAGAACTTTAGTAGGAGGTTCTTCAGAAAGTACATCATTCTCAGTACTTTATGCATCCTGGAGCCAACAAAATGTGCAGAGATCTGGGAGAGCACGTATGGTGGTATGGCATGAAGCAAGAGGTAGCTCAGTTTGTATCTCAATGTTTGGTGTGCCAGTAGGTGAAAGTCGAGAGACAGAGGCCAGATGGTTTGCTTCAGCCACTACCTATTCTAGAGTGGATGTGGAAGTACATCACTATGGATTTTGTGTCCGGACTTCCATAATCTTCGGGTAAGAAAGATGCAATATGGGTTATCATTGATAGATTGAACAAATTTGCCCATTTTTTGCATTTTAAATTAAGATTGTCTACGGAGAAGCTGGATAGTCAGATTGCACAGAGTTATGGTGAGCATAGTCTCGGATCGGGATAGTCGCTTCACTTCTCACTTCTGGAGGAGTTTGCAGGCTATTATGGGCACCTAGCTGAAGTTCAGTACCGCATATCACCCCCTAATAGACGAGCAGTTGGAGAAGACCATTCAGACAATCGAGGATATGCTTCGCACTTGTGTGTTAGATCTCGAGGGTTCTTAGGAGGACCATCTCCACCTGGTAGAGTTTGCTTACAACAACTACTATCAGGCTAGTATAGCGATGTCGCCATTCAAGGCTCTATACGGATAGAGGTGTCGCACTCCCTTGTCATGGGACAATATCGGTGAGAGAGTATTACTTGGTCCAAAGATAGTAGTGGATGCAGCTAAAAAGGTCAAGTTGATCAGGAATAGACTTCGGGTGGCTCAGGATTGGCAGCGGCATTAGGCCGATAGCCAACGGAGATCGGTAGAGTTCGAGGTATAGTTTTAGTTTTCTGTTGTGCTTGCTTGTGATTGTTTGTTTTAGGATTTGTATTAAGTCTTGTTTTGTGACTAGGTTGGCGATATGGTGTTCCTGAAGATTTTTTCGACGTAGGACACGATTCGCTTTGGTCGGGGCGGGAAGCTTAGTCCGCGATTCATCGGACCATTCATTATTCTTGAGAGGGTCGGTGCAGTAGCCTATCGACTAGACTTGCCGTCTATGCTCGAGGGAGTTCATAACGTGTTCCATGTATTGCAGTTGAGACGGTACATGGTAGACCCTAGTCATGTTTTGGATCACTTCAAGAGAGAGGTGGGGCCTACTCTCAACTATCCAGAGCAACATGTAGAGATTCTATATCGTCAAAAGAAGGTGCTCCAGAACCAGGTTATACCCTCTGTTCATATCGCATGGAGGCATCACTCTCCAAGTGAGTCTACCTGGGAGAGGGAGGACGACATACGGGAGCGATACCCTTATCTCTTTGATCCTTGAGGTATTGTTCTCTTTGTTCTTGCTTGTATTTCGGTGCTAGTTTTGTCTTTAATTTCGAGAAAAAAAAATTTAGTAGGGTAGATCTGTTACTACACAATCCTAGATAGGGCTATTTTTGTTAATTTATATTTCTTGAATATTTATTTAAATTAAATATTGTGAAGGTTTCATTTATTGTTAGTTAGCCTATTAATTGAACCTTAACTTGTGGACCCAATTAGACTAGACATGACCATTTGAGCCTACAACCTAGGATGAACACAACTAGCCTTATTCAAGTCATGTTAAGCCTACTTTAGACTAGAAATAAATCCCATACTTAGAGCACAACTAACCCTTTATTTAGGAAAGTGTTCATGACAACTTGAAAGGATAAAATGGACCTTTTAGAAGGAGTTTTAGGGCTACATGCATGGCTGGTAATAAAGAGCATTTATACCATTTTCTTCATCCTTTAGAAGCCTCTACAAACCCTAAAAGAAACCCTCTTCAAGCCCTTACCATTTCTATTTAATCCCAACATCAAAACTCCTCCAAATTCTCCCAAAAACTTTCTGAAACTTTACCCTACAAGGCTAGAAGCTTGGAGACCAAGAAGCTCGTAGGAAGGAGTGCTAAGGAGGGAGAGATTGTGTCGAACTTGACACAATAGCATCCCTAGAAGGATTTATTGGCAAAACAACCACCCAATAGGTAAAACCTTTATTATTTTGATAGTTTGAGCTCCATCTTCATTCATGACACATGTTGGAATACTCACATTGGTTAGGGGTACTCATGGGGAGATGAGCAAGGCTCTAAATCTTATTTTTGGTATATTTTATTTAGGATTTTTGTGCCATCCTTGGAAAAATCCGAGGAGAGCCCACCAAGTGTTTGTCAAAACGACAAAGTGGTCATATTGGTCTTGATTTTTAGTTTTAAGCATAGGGTTAGCTTGGTTTTTCATTAAATAGGCATCCTAAGTAATTTCTAAGTTTATTTACCAAGTATATACATATATATACATATGTCATAATTGTGATATCTATATATGTATATGGGTGTCAAGTTTGGGACACTGTTTTGAGTGTTCTAAGATTTGTGTTTTATTCAGATTAGTGTATGGGTATCATGGTTAGTGGGGCTTGTTGTTCACTGTCAAGTGAATTGTGGTAGTGTGTGTGTTGCTTAGACTGTTAGAATGCAGTAAGAGGGGGGATTTGGCACTATCTTGATCCGGTGAGGAGTAGGGGATTACTTCTTTGTTCTCAGTGAACAGTCCAGGTATGTGGGTGAGTTCAATTTAGAACTGTTTAGAGTATTAGTGCAGTAGGAGTCGAAAAGGGACAACAGAGTTCTTGTTAGTATATCAGTCGAGAGCCTTGGGTTTAGTAAGTATGAGTAGTTGGAGATTGGCACTGTCAAGTCTAGTTTTAGTCAGTATTTGTATTCAGTGCTTCATTTTGTGTGGATGTGGAAGTTAAGGACTGCCAATGACAGTATAGGCAACGATAGGGGCCATTTAGCCACAGCAGTATGGCCTTGCCCTTCAATCGAGTAGATGGTCTGTAGTAAACAGCAGATAGGGCTTGGCCATTTAGCCACTTGGCCATTTGGCCACTTGGCCATTTGGCCACCAGGCCATCTAGCCTATGTGGATGAGTGTAAGAGTGTATGAGTGTTTAGAGGGATCAGGAATTAGCTAGTATCAGGGGTGAGTAAGTTAGTATCAGTGTCTTGAGCTAGTGTCTTGAGTTAGTGAGTGGTTTGTGTGTATTAGATAGATAGTGTCCCTAGTGTCAGTTAGTTCAGTGAGAGGCAGGGCCATAGCTAATGTAAATGTGTGTGAACTAACACATATGCATGTGAGGGGTGAGTGAGTCAGTATACCACTGTATCAGTATATTTTGGGTGTGTTCAGTTAGTAGGTTGGCAGTGGGGCCACTCTCTTGACAGTGAGAAGTTCAGATACTCACTGTATCAGTGAGGGTCAGTAGAGTATCAATGGGTATACCCCTAAGATACAAACTCGCTGTATTAGTTGGTATCAGTTACTATTTAGAGGTTAGAGTTAGTTTGGTTTAGTGAATGTAGTGTAAGAGTTTGAGTAGGTAATGAGGTTTACCTACACTAAGGGAAAAGGTTTTGCATAGGCTTGAAGTTTGGTGGCCAAACCACTTGGGCTTTAGGCCATTTGGTCAATTTACTACAGTGGCAGTGACCATAGAAATGCCCAAGCCATTTGGCACTGCCTGGCCAGTGAGCTATGGCAGTAGGGCAGCCAGGCACTTGGCTTTCATTGTAGCCTTGTAGTGGCAGCAATACCATGCAGCAGGGCATTGGCTTGGCCTTGCCATGCTCTGGCATTGCAGTAATGGCAGCAGCAGCTGCTGCATTTGCATTTACAGCAAGCACTTATAGCAGCAGCAGCTACATTTACAGCATGTGGCGGCAGGGGATCATGCCCTCTTTGGGCAGTTGGCTAGGCTATATGGCCACTTAGTTTGAGATGTTGAGGAGTTGGTGTCAAATTTGGGTGTTAAGGTTAGTAGGTAAATTGGTCCGTACGGAGATGACAGGTTTATATTCGATATTATTGATGTTAGATGTTATAGTTGACCTTACAACATTCTACTACTGACACTACTGCATAGGCTAGACGTAGCCACGTGATCTTTCCTCTAGATCTGGTGCGGGTAGTGACAATTTCCTTTTTGATCTCTCTGTTATCATCTACGTATTTGAAGCATTAATGGAGAGTGGATGGCATAATATTATGTTCATGCAACCACGGCCTTCCTAGTAATAGATTGTATATAGGAAACATAGTTGTCAATCACATAACAGGTGACTTTCGTACGAAGATCGTCGATTTAGACTCTCAGGCGGATCTTTCCCAGCGGTTTACTCTTTCCAGTGTTGAATCCGAAAATAGTTGTAACCGTTGTTGAAAGATTGTGGACTAAAATATTTAGAGAATCCAGCAAAGTCTTCAGGATTATGCTGAGTGCAGACCCGGGATCGATAAGGATACGATCCACCCTCATCGTATCGACGTACCCAGTAAAATAAAGAGGTCGATCGTACCGATTGAGGGCATGCCACAGGTTCTTCATCTGACCTTTTGAGATGTGAAAGACAAGCATCAGCTTGCATCAGAGATTCGCTTAATATTTTTAGAGTTTCCTTTGAGAGACAAAGGAGCTTAAAGATGGATACTCTTGCTAGAGCATTGGCTAGCTGAGCCAATATATCAAAATTATATGGCTTTTGAAGACCTTGTAGTAGGGTCTTTTTCAGGTTCTTGTCGAAGTAAACTTGCTGCTTGCTTTTATCAGCTGCTGTCGGTTTAGAAGGACCTGAGTCAGCTGGTGGAGCTGATGTTGGAAGAGCCTCAGGGGCAAAAGGAGGAGTGACAACTTCATTCTCTTGACCATCTAGGTAGTCTCTAAGGTAGAGTCTACCAGATCTAGTACCGGTCGAGACATTTTCTTCGGGAGCGGTTAAGAGAGAAACCATGTTACAAGTCCTCATTCGTGTTTTGCTCTTGGAGGATTTCTTTCTCTGATGGAGAATTGTGTGATCTATTCCGAATCTCAGTCCAACACGAGATCTGTTGTCTTGAAGTTGTAAAGATAAGGGTATTAGATACCCCTTTTCATTATTCAAGCCTGGGACTTTCTGAAAGTTATATCCCATCTTTATTATCAGCTCATGAGATTGTTGACTGTATCGATGGAATTTGGGCTGATAGTTGACATCTGACATTGACGGAGCAGTCTCTGAAGAAGATGTAGATCCTGCCGAAATGAAAGTAGTCTTTAAAGAAGGAACACGATCATCAAAAGAGGAGTACTCACTTGAAACTATGTTGCATGATTTGTACTTGGCTGACTTCTTTGAATTATTAGAAGAGACAATTGTCTTCTGTTCGAATTCGCCAACGAAGACTGGATGGACCCACATGATCTAGCCTTTAGTTGTTGATAGTGGCACCAAACCGTTATTTCGTGCCAACGGGAGGTTGATAATCTCTATAGTTGCCTTCGGAATCGGGGAAAACACCATTGGGAACTAATTGAGGAACGAAATCTTTGAATTGTAAACAGATAGCATTAGCTGTCACCGTCTTCTCATCCTTTCGGAGGGTGATTGCTTTGACGTTGAAGAACTCCTGGATCTTTCCTTTGAGCACATAGCATGCCCTGGTTGGATGTCCCAGAAACCTGTGATACAAAAAATATTTATTGATATGTATGTGTGTGTGTGTGTATATATATATATATGTAGATATGAATGTGTGTTTGAGTTTCTATATATATATATATATACATATATATATATATATATATATATATATATATATATAGATGTGTATGTGTGTATGTGTGTCTATATATATATATATATATATATATATATATATATATATATATATATATATATATATATATATATATATATATATATAAATATATATATATATATATATATATATATATAATATATATATATATGTGTGTGTGAGATTAGAAAGGAGAGAATTAGAGATTAGAAAAGAGATTAGAAAAGAGATTAGAGAAGAGATTATAAAGGTGAGAAGGAGGGGAATTAGAGAGGAGTTAGAAAGGAAGAAAGAGAGCAGCAGCAGCAGCAGCAGCAGCAGCTATAGGGGGTTTTGGGCTGCTGTCCCCCCTTTCCCCCCAAAACAGCACCCAAACAGCAGCCATAGCAGCAGCAGTAGCAGCAACTATAGCAGCAGCAACAGCAAGCATTGGCAGCAGCAATAGCAGCAGCAAAAGCAGCACACAGCCCCCCTTTAGCCCCTTTAACTCCCCCTAAACCCATATATATATATATACACCTATGTATATATACTTATATACCCATATATATATACATATATACTCCCAAATATATCCCCTAGATAACCCCCAACTAGTCCTATGAGTGAATGTGTAGAGTGAGTTTTTGAATGAGTGTGAGTGAATTAGGAAATTTGTAGGATAGTGAGTGAGAGGGGGATTTTGAGTTCCGAGTGTCGGAATGCGTCCAAATTTGAGATGGGACTTAGATATGTGAATTAGATTTTGTGGGTAGGCTCCTAAGTAAAAATCAAGGTTTCGTGTGGGATTAGGAGGATGGTATCACACGATATCATTGAGTATCTTGCGATACTCAAGATAATGAGTAAATCAACAACATGGACCGTAAGATGGACTGGATGTCTACTTTACCTAGGAAGCTTGGTAGGTAATGATAGTGTAGGCTAGTATCCTACTACCCTAGGAAGCCGGGAGTGAAACTCCTAAGGTAAAGCTACTTGGCCTTAGTACTAGAGTAGAAGGGCAAATGGAATAAGTATGGATAATACCCATTTCTCAACATATGAGTTTCATACTTTAAGATATAGCTAAAATTAGGATATTATGGTTGGTAATGGTTAGGAATAGTGGACTTGGACTAGTTTTGACCTTGGTTGACCACGGTTGACTATTTTGACCAAAAGTCAACCAAAGCCTAAAATTGATTAGAACTTGACCGAACTTGACCAGTTGACCCAAAGTCAACTGTTAGTCAACGTTAGCCAAGTTTGACCTAAAGTTGACCTAGAGTTGACTTAGGGTTGACCAGAGTTGACCAAAAGTCAACTGTAAGTCAACTGTTGACTTAAATCAACCCTGTTTGACTTTGTTTGACTTACATTGACCCAGTTTGACCTGATTAGGCCTAATATGACTTAGATTAACCTTGTACAATCTAGTTTGACCTTGTTTGACCTAGATTGACTTAGTTTGACGTGTCTTGACCTAGTTTCACTCAGTATGATTTAATTTTACTTCTAAACCATTATAATGATACAGTATTCCATCTATAGGTCCTCGAGGCACTGTTCTTGGACTCAGTCAATCTATCCATCACATTACAGGCGAGTACATTCTCTGATAACTTTTTCAATTTATGATTATTGTTATAATTCATGTAATTAGTGTAGATATGCTTGTTCTCGACACATTGGTCACACGGATTGGTATTTATGGATCCTGACATGAGATGTTATTCCTCGTTATCTTGGTATATCTTGTGCAAGCCCCCTTGTAGTTCTTGTGCAGTATATGAACACCGATTCTCGAGGAGACTTGCTCCCTTCTCATAGAATCTCGTGTCATAACGTGTCTTGCTTGGATCCACTCTACCAGTCGGGGGGCGGGGGAGTATTAGTGTAGATATGTGGTCAAGCCTATTGTGCGCCTATTGTGTATAGATTGATTGTGAGTGTTGATCATACACCCCACGTATGGTTAGCCAGGCCTGTTACTATTATGCAATGTCCCAAGCCGGCCATATATTGTAGCTAGTACTCACACACCTAGATAGATGATTCTTTATTTTTGTACATGCCATGATCTGTTTACTTGCCTTATTCTAGCTCTAGATTTACAGCTTACCTTGCCATGATACTCACATGTACATTCTATAATTTCTTGTATATACTTTCTATTTACAGTCTTATAGCTTTTGTCATATCTTGTGAACTGTTGTTAGTTGATTGTACTCGTTCCATCCTGACTGGATATATTGATAAAATATTATAGATGCTGATGAGGAGGATTACAGTACCTACTACGGTCCGGATGACGTAGTGGGCGTAGACTTGGAGACCTTGGTTCAGCAGGGCTTAGCTCCGCCGGACGAGCCTCTAGCTTAGTTTAGTTAGAGTAGATATTTGGACTGGACCTTGTCTCCAGCTTGCTACTTATGTTATGTATATATTATATTTTGGGTTGTATAACCATATTACTCTGTGACTCTTTCTCTCTGTTTGAGCTGGATTTGCACTTGTGATTATATCTATCTAGTTTTTGTGCCATGATTCTTTCTTCTAGATTGTGATTGAGTTTATCAGTATTTCATATTATATTTCCTCTGTGCGGAGATGACAGGTTATTATATACTGTTTTGTTGGCTATTAGACCTATAGCGTTCTACGCCGTTTTTACGGTGTAGGCTGGGCGTTGTCACGCACTTGTGCCCCTACCTAGGGTGCGAATCGTGACACGTTTTTAGTAGTGGCCCATGCAGGTCGAAAGTTATAATTAGTACGATGTCGTAGTGGCGCTCGACTTAGAGTGTTGTTACAAGCCTGCGGTATGTATCTAGGATAGGCTAAAGGCTAAGTTACTCAATCACAAAATAGAAAAACTTTTACTTGTTGATCTTTTAACTGTCCTTTTGATATTGATTTTTGTATTCTAATTGTCCTCCTTGATATAATATTTCATGTGCCATATTGATTTCCTTTTTTTATTCTATCTTCATGATGGTGCAGACCAGGTCCCAGCATCCTGAGTCCGCAGACGTGGAGAGGTCTGTTATGACTCGCGGACCTGTTCCAGACACACATGTTGTAGTCAGGGTGTCGGCAGCAGCTCTTGGGGGCGCTCCTCCGCCAGTTTTGAGGGCTGACCCCGGGGTTGCTATGACTATTCCGGCCGCAGTACCAGTGGTTGATATGGGCGCTCTTCCTCCTCCTGCACAGCGGATTCCTCCGCTAGTTGCAGACTTACTTCCACCTCCTCTGTCTACAGATATTGGGCAGATGCTTACTTTCCTCCAGCAGATGCTGGAGACTCAGAGAGTCTAGGCCGAGGCTCAGCAGAGGCAGACAGACGCGATGCGTCAGGACATGAGGATGCCCATCAGTTGGCCCTTGTAGCCGTGGAGCAGAGGGCTCCACATCATGGGACGCATACAAGGTACGGAGATATCCAGGACTTCAAGAAGCTCGGGCCCCATGACTTTAGCGGGACCGAGGGTGTGGTCTATGTCGATGATTGGCTCGAGGATATCGAGCGGCAGATGAGGACCTCCCGCCTCGCAGACGACCTGAAGGTCGAGGCAGTGTGTTTGCAGTTGCTAGAGCACGCACCTGGTTCAGGAACGAGCCAGCCCTAGCTGGAAAGGGCCATACTTGGGCAGAGTTCAAGCTTTTCTTCAAAGAGAAGTTCTTTTTCCCTACAGACAAGATCGACCTGGTGCGGCAGTTCCAGGATCTGCAGCAGGGCAGTTTATCTGTGGAGGATTACGCTGCAAAGTTCGGCCGTCTGAGCCGATACGCAGAGTACATGGTTCGAGACCCGGAGATCAAGGCAAGCCGTTTCAGGGAGGGACTGACCTGGGATATCAAGATCCTCATTCCCTCCTTTTATGAGACTTATACCTAGATCTATGCGGAGGCCCGCAAGGTAGAGAGTGAGTGGGGCTTGAAGCCCAAGAGGGAACGTGATCTTTTCTCGGGGGCTACTAGCAGCGCGGAGGCTGCTAAGCGCCCTCAGCTTCAGCATCGTTCTTTCCAGCATCACCAGCCGCAGGTTCAGGCCAGAGCACCAGTTCAACAGGTGCAGCACACTCAGCAGAGGCTGGCACAGCATGGAGCTTTTTAAAACTTCTGCAAGAAGCCTGGTCGCACTTTTGAGGTTTGCCGGAAGAGGCTAGGAGTGTGTCTCTTTTGCGGCGGCGCAGGCCATCAGTTGAGGGAGTGTCCAGTGAACCCTCGTGTTACTGGTACAACTCAGAGGGCGCCGACAAGAGTACCTGCAGTGCAGTCGAAGGGTCCGCTTCCGACCCAGCAGCAGCAGTTTGCACAGCACCACCAGCAGCGGGGTGTTCAGGGCAGTGCTTTTGCTTTTGCAGTCGAGGAGATCAATCCAGTCGTAGATGTTGTTGCAGGTTAGGTTCTTCTTGATTCTTTTCCTGCCTTAGCATTGTTTGATTCAGGTGCTACGCACAATTTTGTGTCAGTTTCTTTTGTACTTAGGTACAATATTATTGCTGAATATCTGGGTAGGACTTTCAAGATTATGGCCGGGGGAGGTATTATCCTGGTTAATAATATTTTCAAGGGGCGAAGAGTTACTCTGGGAGGCCGGGATTTGAGCGTGTGCTTGCTCGTAATGCCTGCTTGCTCGTAATGCCACTTTCGAGGTACGATGTGGTACTCGGTATGGACTGGTTGAGCAGGCACCATGCTAGAATAGATTGTAGAGCAGGAAGAGTATTGTTTAGTCTGCCAGGAGAGCCAGAGTTTCAGTTTGTCAGAGGAGCAGCGGAGCCGGGAGATGGATTCTGTGGAGCCTTGTTGGTGGGGCAGGAGTTGCCGCATCCATTTATTGTAGATTTTTTGGATGTCTTTCCTGAGGAATTGTCGGGGATGCCGCCGGACAGAGATGTTGAGTTTACAATAGACTTGATGGCGGGCGCTGAGCCTATTTATCAGTATGTCTATCGAATCAACAACAGCGAGTTGGCGGAGCTGAAGAAGCAAGTCGGCGAGCTGCAGGACAAGGGCTTTATCAGATCCAGTTCTTCGCCTTGGGGTACGTCAGTCCTGTTTGTCCCGAAGAAGGATGGTACGATACGGATGTGTATCGACTACCGAGCGCTCAACAACCTTACTATCAAGAACAAGTATCCTTTGCCCAGGATTGATGACTTGTTTGATCAGTTGAGCGGCGCGAGGGTGTTCTCAAAGATAGACTTGCGATCGGGGTACCATCAGCTGAGAGTGAAGGGGGATGACATTCCGAAGACTGCTTTTCGTACGCGCTATGGCCAGTACGAGTTTACCGTCATACCGTTTGGGTTGACTAATGCCCCGACGGTATTCATGAACTTGATGAATAAGGTATTCCATCCATACCTTGACAAGTTCGTGGTGGTCTTCATTGATGACATTCTCATCTATTCGAAGACGCCTGAGGAGCATGAGGAGCATCTGTAGGTTGTGCTGGAGACTCTGAGTAGGGAGCAGCTATATGAGAAGCTATCAAAGTGTGAGTTCTTCTTGGACCGAGTGGAGTTCCTGGGCCATGTTGTATCCGGTGATAGGATTTCAGTGGATCAGAGGAAGATTGCGACGGTGGAGTCTTGGTCGACACCCAGTTCAGTTGCCGAGATTCGGAGCTTTCTGGGTTTGGCAGGCTACTATAGGAAGTTCGTATAGGACTTCTCTCGAATAGCAGAGCCGATGACTAGACTCACCAGGAAGGACGTAGAGTTCGTCTGGACTGATGAGTGTCAGGCTGCTTTCGAGTAGCTGAAGAAGAGGTTGACATCGGCTCCTATTTTGACGTTGCCATCTGGGTTCGAAGGATTCACGATCTACAGTGATGCTTCGAAGAAGGGTCTGGGTTACGTTCTTCAGCAGCATAGGAAGGTAATTGCTTATGCATCTAGGCAGTTACGGCCACATGAGAAGAACTATCCGACTCATGATTTGGAGTTGGCAGCAGTCATATTTGCTTTGAAGCTGTGGAAATACTATCTGTATGGAGAGCGTGTGAAGATTTTCACTGACCATAAGAGCTTGAAGTACGTATTTACCTAGAAGGAGCTGAATATGAGGTAGAGGCGATGGTTGGAGCTGATGAAGGATTTTGATATATCCTTACAGTATCATCCGGAGAAGGCCAACGTGGTTGCGGATGCTTTGAGCAGGTATCCCGTGGCCATGTGTTTGACGATGGATCGTCACCTTCTGGCAGATCTGGAGAGCTTGGGCATAGAGGTGATAGTTCCTGGGTTTGAGGAGCAGATGTGGGGTCTTCAGGTGCAGTCAGAGCTGATGGACAGAGTCAGAGTGGTTCAGTTTGAGGATGAGTCT